>JASAMW010004651.1:0-16866 GCA_030247985.1 Epsilonema sp. ZAB3_2
CCTGTAGATTTGAAGACACCCAAAGGGAAAGTGTGGGTTCAGAGTGCCAAAGGAAACAGAATTGCCAGTGGTGGAATACACAAACGAAGGCCCGCATTACAGAAACTGCGGTATGGTATGACAATGCAACCAAAAATCACAATTTGGACTCATTATCCCTTGCGGTGTCAAAGTGACGATATATGCAATCCACCCCAAAAATCGACAATTTTTTTAATTTTTTAAATTCGTCATGTAACTTCAAATTGTTCGTCAACCTTCCGTGTGAAAATCGTCATTTAACTCCGATTTTCATGTCTTCTTTACGTGATCGACTTCGTCAAAGTGAGGGTCAAAATCGGACGATTTTTTTCAGGTGCGAGAAGTCGCCATTCAAAAATCTCCCGAAAATGAAACATCATCGCGAAATGTGTTCGTCATCAGTTTGAAGGAATAATCGTCATGAAATCTTGACAGACAACTGCTTGGCGGGAACTTGAAATTCAAACATGACGATTCTTGGGCGGGAACGGTTTGAAATTCAAACGTGACATGACGATTCCAGAGAAAAGAAGGAAACGGAGTGTAGCAAAGAAGAAACAACCGAAAAAAAGATGAAATGCGGTTTTAAGAGAAATTCAACTCAAATTATGGTAACAAACGGCCTTTCATGTGATTTTGACTGTGTTCTGTTATTTTTCTTGGTCAGAAGTGTGATGAAGCTTGGCTTGTGAAGGATTTGGGCCTGCAATGTATGAGTGTAATCAGAACCAGTCGCATCACAGGAATGGTGAATAAACTGGGTATCCTTTAGCAAACTGTGTGAAGATGAGCCATTATTTCTTCTGTGATTCTTACTGCATAAGCCCACATGCCATGACATCATTTGTTTTTTGTTAGGCCTATGATCATTTTTGCCAGTTGGAGCCCACCCAAGCAGAAATATGTATCTCTGAGGTGTTTACTGCAAAAAAGATTGCACAAGAATCCACAAGTTTCAGCTAGCTGCAGAATGTAAAAGAAGTAAAGAATGCAGTGCAAATCATCAGAAATTGTGTCATCTGTGCTCATGTGAAATGCACAACGTGTATGCTGTCAATTTGACTCTTTTTTAGTCTGATGAGGCATGATGAGTGATGAACTCTTACTCCAGTAGCTGCTCTAATATTAGCAGACATTAGCTTTTAGCTGCTGCAGAGTCAACATAATTCAAAGGGGAAAAATTCATGTGGCAATTTCACTGGGGCATCATCCAGGTGGAAACACAAACAGGGGCAATACAGGGGGACAACTTTTCCTGGTCTATTAAGTGGGGACAATAGGCTGTGAACCAAAAAGTTTGTGTGGTGATTGTGACTGACTGACTGTGCCTGTGTAAAACTTCTACTTCTACTGTGATGAGAGGATGATGTTTACATTCTGGCATGTTCTTTGGTGACTAAGAAATCTTTCATGAAACACATTGTCTTTTGACGAAATCTTCATCATGAACAACATATATGCATTAAATCATTACGAAATCTACATCATGCAAAAAAGACGTACTTGACATCAACATAAAAATCTGCACGCAAAACATGAAATAATTGGTGACGATTTCAGGAAAAAAATCGTCATGGCCATAATTTTTGCGAAATTCTGACGATTTTTAAGACGATATCATCATCATGATTTTTTGGTAAGAAATCGTTCCAACTCATGACGAGATCATCACAAATACAGTTGAGGAGGTGAGAATCAAATCGTTGGCCAGCAAGGTGAGAAACGCTTTCTCCCCTGAACTGTGGGGCTAGTAGCGTCTCTTCTACCAGGGTCTGGAGAGTTTCTCTGACTTCTCACCTTGATGACCAATATCGAAAAACGGCGAGAGAGAAGGCAGCCAGAAACAATAGACGGATTACCTCAAGTGGCCGCGCGCCCGCTTTCACGTGAACCGCCTGAGGGAGGGTGACCCCTGTTGACATGACCCTTATGACCGCCGACCGGTTTGAAAAACAGGCGAGCGAAATCTTCGCTAGTGTCCTCGTCCTTTGGGTCGTTTAAAGGTAATGAATTTTTTCCTATTGTTCTGGCAATAGGACGGACAACATCAAAGTAGAAAAAGAGTCGCATATTGTTTTTCACTGCACTGTCGGGCATAAACAACATCAGAACTTGCATATCCTACATTTTTTCAGGGTTTCACGAATGGAAAATTATTTGAGAATGCTTTAATCCCTAATTTTCAGTCGAAAACCCAAAATTTCCGGAAATTCAAAAGCCCCAAATTTTCAGTTGTTGAAAACAACACGAACTGTCGGTTTCGTAAAACTTGGAAAAATAAGGTAATCGAAAAATCGGGGATACTGTATGGCTTGATAAAGGTGTGAAAATTTCATTATGTGTCAGTGTGGTATTTTTCTGAGAGATATCTGGCGTTTGCCACCTTCTCTGGCTTTCTAGTTTGCTGGCAGATAGATAGCATATAACATTCTTCATACATCTTTTATGTAGACTCGGCACCGGCGGTATACATGATGTTACAGTAACCCTATGTTTTTCGACCTTCATTCAATGTTGCACGTACGTACTTGCCATTTAGTGCAACCACCACTGTAAATGGAAAAATTTTCGGACAATTCGGATAAAATTATTTCCGAAATTTCCTCTGTCCATTTTCTTAGGATAAAATAAAGTATGTGCATCAGCCACACGTTTTGTCCGAAAAATTTTCTTCGCAATCCAAGTTTGAAAGCCTACTGTCCTAAAACAAATTGTTTAAAATATCCCGTTTACAGTAGAAGTCTGTGGCATGTTATGTCCGTTTCGTGAATGTATGGTGGCGGAGGGTCGGCGAAGGACCAGTTTTGCTGCTTTCCTCACTTTTTCGCCACTCTTGGCTTGGTCGTCCCTCCCTGCTGTTAATCCACCTATTGTTCTTTCCTGCCGTCCATAAAGGAAGGGTAATCAACTGAGGAGTCAGAGAAACTCTCCAGATCTCTGTAGAAGAGACACTGCTAGCCCCACAGCTCGGGGGAGAAAGCGTTTCTCACCTTGCTGGCCAACGATTTGATTCTCACCTCCTCAGTTTTCATGACAAACAAATCCTGAAATCGTCCGAAGATGGAACATCGTCATCAACACTTTCAGTACTTAGTGACTCAGATCATGGTTCCAAAACTTGACGATTTTTTCCGAAATTTTGGCACCGAAAATGGCGACTTCCATGACGAACTAAAAATAAAAAGTTGACGATGTGGATCGAGTAAAGTTGACGATTTGAAAAACAAAATTTGTTGATGAACTAAATTACCAAAATTTTGCCGACTTTTTCTTTGACACCGCAAGGGATATATACATCTTCGATAACTGATTACGCAACTGTATGATGCATTTCGTCGAAATCTGCTACATTTATGACTTCAATACTTCGTCATCATGAAATCACCTTCATGCACATCACATATACATTCAAGCAATACGAAATCAACATCATAAGAACAAAGTCGAACCCGACATCATCATAAAAATCTACGCGCAAAACAAGAAATAATTGGTGACGATTTCAGGAAAAAAATCGTCATGACCAAAAATTTCGCGAAATTTTGACGATTTTTTTGAAGATATCGTCACCATGATTTTTTGGTATGAAATCGTACCAACTCATGACGAGATCATCACAAATACAGTTGTCATGACGAACAAATCCTGAAATCGTCCGAGGACGGAACATCGTCATCAACACTTTCAGTACTTAGTGACTCAGATCATGGTTCCAAAACTTGACGATTTTTTCCGAAATTTCGGAACCGAAAATGGCGACTTCCATGACCAACTAAAAATCAAAAGTTGACGATGTGGATCGAGTAAGTTGACGATTTGAAAAACAAAATTTGACGAACTAAATTTTCAAATTTTTGTCGATTTTTTCTTTGATCCCGCAAGGGTTATTGTGCTACTTTATTTTTGTCGGGCTTTCAGTGAATGAAAAGAGCATTTGGGATGGTGATCTGCACTGGGGCCAGCTAAAGCTTGTTGTACTCAGCACTGGAAATGCCCTTCTACAGCTGCAAATCAGGAATTGTTCTTCTGCTCTCATCAGTTGCAGCTTCAAACAGCTAGTCGGCGATGTTCGCGTTGCGTTGCAGTTGCCTGGCGATTGCACGCAGGGCTGGAATCTGACTGCTGCACTGAGAGATGCAGATTACTAACTTCGCCTGGGTCAGCTGCACTCAACCAAGCAAGGGAAAGAGATGGGTCTTCTACTTGATGAAGGAAGGTGCGTGTATTTGCGCGTGCGGACGCCTACATACATCTGTACTGTACTAGAGATAAAACAAAGGGCTTTCTTCCATACATGAATAACTCTGGACTTTTGTATGGATATTTTGAATTTGCATATTGTAATATCTCTTTTCTTTTTTTCTAGTTTTGCAGCTGCATTCCTCTCAGACAAATTTTGCATGCGGTGAATGGTCAAAGCTGGTTGGGTTTCCCTCATTTCTCCAGATCACAAAAGGCGACATTGCCACTGCTGCTCCTTCAAATGATGACCAAGTGACCTGTGATGTACAGGGTGTATCAGAATTTACTCTCCGGATGTTTGTGCTTATAACTACACAACGGAGCGTCATTTTTTACTACGGTCTTTTGCAACATCTAGCCAAGGCTTCAACGTTTGCGCAGGCAAAATTTCATCCCCGTAGTCCCTCTACCAAGGACGTATGAAGGCTCAAACTTTCGGACACAGAAATTTACGTTTTTCTTCACTATGGGGAGCAAAACCTGGATTAAGGACAAAGTTTGCACTCCACAACTGAGTTTTCAATATTTTTTCATACTACCGCAGCAGATTTGGTTCTGCCGCATCCTGCATAGGATATTAAACATGTTTTGAAAATGTATTAGCTTTGAAATGGTAGAATATGCTCTCCATTGTGGTAGAATAGTAGGCAAATCCTCAATTTCTGAGGTCAGCTTTTTGAGCTGTTTTGAGCCGCTTCCTGTTGGCCTAGAAAGTTGAAATTTTGCCTGCGCAAACGTTGAAGCCTTGGCTACAGACTGCAAAAAACCGCAATGAAAAATGACGCTCCGTTGTGGAGTTATAAGCACAAACATCCGGAGAGTAAATTCTGATACACCCTATAGAAGCGACCACCTGCGGTCTCCCATTCCCCAACGGCGTGAAGTACAACTTGCAACTGCGCGTCAGTAGTAGTAGTACTACTCCTGTCTAAAACAACTGCTAATACTTCTAACTCTGATGAAGGATCGAGCAGCACTACTCCAGCAGGTATTGTACAGTTCAGATCTGAGCAGCATCACCAACCACCGCTACAACAGTTCATGATAACATGCTGTACCTGAACTATTTTACATATAGTAGGGTGTATGATTGCTTAACAAGGGATGACAACGAATATTGAGAGTTTCAATTTTCTCTTCGAATAGGCAGCGAAGCTGAATCGCCGAAGTCATGGAAAACCGTGGCCCTGGTCATGGGAGCTGTGATGGTCTTGGCCTTAGTCCTCGGGGCTGCTGGCATCATCTTTTTCCATTGCCGGGCAAGAAAAGCGAAGCGGGAACTGAAAAAGCATCAAGGTACGTTTTTAGTCGGGTTTTCTACTGTGCGTATATTGGTGTGCGTATATGTGCAATTCTAGTAGTACGTGTTTCGATGCCAAACATAAATCAATGCATGTCCCATCGATTTAGATTTATAGTCCAGCCATGAAAATTGGCCAAAAACTGAGTATCATCTATATGGCAGATTGAATAAGCCAAAATCAAAATATGCAATTTCTTTTGGTTATCTAAGTTTACCACATCCAAAATGTTGTTGATAGTTACATTTTTTTGGTTGCACAAGTGGTAAAGAGTCGTTTTGGTACTGGCAAACCAAACAAATTGGTGAATTTCAAAGTGGTAAACTTAGATAACCAAAAGAAATTGCATATTTTGATTTTGGCTTATTCAATCTGCCATATACTTAGATCATACTCAGTTTTTGGCCAATTTTCATGGCTGGACTATAATCTAAATCGATGGGACATGCATTGATTTGTAGAAACCTGATTCCCCTCAGACGTCTTGAGGCCTGTAAAAGAACAGAAGCGGAGAATGCAAATGCACGACAAGAACGGGTGCAAGTGGCAGCAGTTTTATGGCAGAAGACAGCCAATGAACACCGAGTGATTCGTCGATAAAAGACTTTCGAGCCTGAGAGCTCAGTCTTTATTCTTGTCACTCTTGTTTCTTGTGTTCTTGACGGGTGCCTTGTTTTAGTCCGTGGTGCCCCGTGCTCTCTCTCGTTCGTCTTTCTTTTGTCAGACGTCGTATTACTACTTATGCCTTCAGTCGAATAATAATCTACCGTAATCTTTTATCTCCGGTACGTAATATGTACATACGCGCATTCCGACATACCTGCTTCCATTTCTACGCCGCCATGATGTGCATATCGCCTGTGGACTGCATGATCCGGTAGGACCCGACAGACGTTCATCATCGTCCCGACTTCTCAGTCACCACGGCAGATCACTGATTGTTGACGGAGCGGATGCAGAGACGTATTCCGTTCACCAGCGCCTCACCGAAGGTTGAGTAGATCACACTGACGATCTTGGCCGCTTCATCTCATCGAGTCGCAGGGTTCAGTGTAACGATTCCTGCGTTGCAGGGATCTTTCAATTGGAGATCTGCGGCGAGATTGTAGAAGCCTGCTCAGACCGTGAGTGCAGCGCTCGGCTGAAGTGAGCTCGCGCTCAGCGAGTGGGATCGTCTTTTGGTACACTCCAAACTCTCTATTCGGTTTGGACTCAGCGACTGGCGTGAAGTGACTGAAGGCGGAAGTACATCACGCCACCCCTCGCGATTTCCGAGCTGCACGGCAAGCAAGCGCAAATGGCTCTCATACTTATACGTCCTGTTTCTACTACTGTTTTCACCCGTATTTGTGTCTACGGACGCAGCCCCAGCGGCTCGGGTGCCCCATCCGTTTATGGGCGCGGCGCGTACTCGCCCGTTTAACCTATCCAGTATTTTCTCCATTAGTACCGGTTTCTCAAAGTTCTTACCTGTTTCAGTCCGATTACCCGCCAATGGGACTCGATGTCCGCCAGAGGCAATTCCGAATCACACCCCAGCGATGACTACCCATCGTCTCTTCGCTCGTGTCTTTACGCCATCGGGGGGAAAAGCAGCTGGGCCTTCTCGCAAGAGCGGACAGAGAGGCTGTCTTCACCGATGGAAGTGGCCTGCTTTCCCACACCATCTCAACTGATCAGTATGCGGACTGAAGGTGGTAGAATGTTTGGAGAGGGCCAGAGTCGGAGATCTGGTCCATGAGTGGTTGCAGAATAACGCAGACGCCGTACGTCCCATCTTCAAGATCAGCAGCGGTTCGTGATGCAGTTCGGGCCGCCGCAAGATGCACCGAGTTTTCAACGAAGCTCGCTCTCCATATGTGAATGGAGTTGAACACAGCGCGAAAAGACAAGCGGTTCAGAGCTGCAACCCGAGTATCACCACAGCGCTGGCCGCTTCCAGGGGGTTATATAAATCCTCCAGTGGCTTCCACCGGTTCCAGCCAAGACCGGTGGACATCTCCAACATTCCGGGTACCCCCATCCAGCCAGCCCACTTCGAAGCCATTGCCATCTGCATCACCAGAGCGCAGTTTGGCTGCACCCATCGTCTTCGCCATCTCCAGATGCGAAGATGATGCGTTTCGCTAATTCAATGAGTATTCAAGCTCACTCACTCACCTCTTCTCCAAGATCCATCTCTCCATCTCCATTCAGCGAATTCTCCAGCGGCTCTCCCCCCCCAACCAACCGACCACACCCCCCTCCTCGAGGGCCTCCTCACAACACCCACAGAACCCCCCCCCCACAACCACCAACCACCACCACCACCACATAACACCAACCCACACACCGAGCCACGGAACCCCGGGGAAGACACCACAGACCCAAACAACCACAAACCACCAGAAGAGAGGAGAAACCACAGGAAACCCACACAGAGAAAAAACCAACCACCACACAAACAAAAAACACAAAAAAAACAAAAACAAAAACTGTCATTGGAGATGGTGAGAGATGGGTGCCAGCCAATGGTTTGATGGTTGAATGGGATGGCTCTTGAAGTGGGATGTTGATGGGGGTTCATGGAATGTTGGAGATGTCCACGGTTTTGGCTGGTAGGTGGAAGCATGGGTTATGGAACTGGGGTGGTTGTGGTGATGATCGGGTTGCAGCTGACTGAACCGTCTTGTCTTTTCGCGCTGTGTTCAACTCCATTGCCAAATGGAGAGCGAGCTTCGTCTGAAACTGGTGCATCTTGCGCGGCGACGGACTGCACAGAACCGCTGCTGAGGTTTGAAGATGGCGACGTACGGCGTCTGCGTTATTCTGCAACCACTGCATGGCACCAGACTCGACTCTGGCCCTCACAACATTCTACCACCTTCAGTCCGTCATACAGATCAGCTGAGATGGGTGCTGGGATAGAGCAGGTCCACTCCACGGTGAAGCACAGCCTCTTCTTTCCGCTCTTGCGAGAAGGCCCAGCTGCTCTCCCCCGATGGCGTGCCAAAGACATCCGCAGCGTATCCAGTAGACGTCAATGGGGTGAGCTCTTCGCTGAGGTCGGTGGCATTCGGAATTGCTCTCCGGCTCCGGACCATCTGCGTCGGATCAAGTGTACCCATTGGCGGGGTGAATAAAACTGAAACAGGTACAGAACTTTGTGAGGAATACACGGTTACTAATGGAGGCAAAATGTGCACTGGTATTAGGTTGAGAATACGGGGTACGGAGTACGCGCGCCGCGCCCATAAACGGATGGGGGCCTGACCCGACCGTTCCTGGGGCTGCGCTTCCGTTAACACAAATACGGGTGGATGAAACAGTAGTAGAAACAGGGCAACGTATAAGTATGAGTAGCCATTTGCGCTTGCTTGTCCGTGTTCCCAGCTTCGTGAAATCGGCCGTCAAGGGGTGGCGGTGATCGACTGTACTTCCGCCTTCAGTTCACTTCACGTTCCAGTCGCTGAGTCCAAACCGAATAGCAGAGTTGTTGTTGGCAGTGGTACCAAAAGACGATTCCCACTACGCTGAGCTCCGCTAGCTTCACTTCAGCCAGCGCTCACCACGGTCGAGCAGGCTTCTACAATCTCGCCGCAGATCTCCAATTGTAAAGATCCCTGCACACGCAGCGAATCGTTACACTGAACCCTGCGACTCACTGAGTATGAAGCGGCCAAGACGTCAGTGTGACTACTCAACCTTCGGTGAGGCGCTGGTGAACGGAATACGTCTCTGCATCCGCTCCGTCAACAATCAGTGATCTGCCGTCGGCTGTATCTGCAGACAGTCGGGACGATATAACGTCTGTCGGGTCCTACCGGATCATGCCAGTCCACCAGGCGATATGCACATCAATGGCGGCGTCAGAAATGGAAGCAGGTATCAGTCGGACTTATGCGCGTATGTACATATTACGGTACCGGAGATAAAAGATTACGGTAGATTATTATTCGTCTGAAGGCATAAGGTAGTAATACGACGTCTGACAAAAGAAAGACGAACGAGAGAGAGCACGGGGCACCACGGACTAAAACAAGGCACCCGTCAAGAACACAAGAAACAAGAGTGACAAGAATAAAGACTGAGCTCTCAGGCTCAACACACGTCTTTTATCGACGTAATCACTCGGTGTTCATTGGCTGTCTTCTGCCATAAAACTGCTCCACTTCACCCGTTCTTGTCGTGCATTTGCATTCTCCGCTTCTGTTCTTTACAGGCCTCAAGACGTCTGAGGGGAATCAGGTTTCTACAAATCAATGCATATCCCATCTATTTAGATTATAGTCCAGCCATGAAAATTGGCCAAAAACTGAGTATAATCTAAGTATATGGCAGATTGAATAAGCCAAAATCAAAATATGCAATTTCTTTTGGTTATCTAAGTTTACCACTTTAAAATTCACCAATTTGTTTGGTTTGCCCAACACCAAAACGACTCTTTACCACTTGTGCAACCAAAAAAATGTAACTATCAACAACATTTTGGATGTGGTAAACTTAGATAACCAAAAGAAATTGCATATTTTGATTTTGGCTTATTCAATCTGCCATATAGATGATACTCAGTTTTTGGCCAATTTTCATGGCTGGACTATAAATCTAAATCGATGGGACATGCATTGATTTATGTTTGGCATCGAAACACGTACTACTAGAATTGCACATATACGCACACCAATATACGCACAGTATAAAACCCGACTAAAAACGTACCTTGATGCTTTTTCAGTTCCCGCTTCGCTTTTCTTGCCCGGCAATGGAAAAAGATGATGCCAGCAGCCCCGAGGACTAAGGCCAAGACCATCACAGCTCCCATGACCAGGGCCACGGTTTTCCATGACTTCGGCGATTCAGCTTCGCTGCCTATTCGAAGAGAAAATTGAAACTCTCAATATTCGTTGTCATCCCTTGTTAAGCAATCATACACCCTACTATATGTAAAATAGTTCAGGGGGTACAGCATGTTATCATGAACTGTTGTAGCGGTGGTTGGTGGATGCTACTCAGATCTGAACTGTACAATACCTGCTGGAGTAGTGCTACTCGATCCTTCATCAGAGTTAGAAGTATTAGCAGTTGTTTTAGACAGGAGTAGTACTACTACTACTGACGCGCAGTTGCAAGTTGTACTTCACGCCGTTGGGGGAATGGGAGACCGCAGGTGGTCGCTTCTATAGGGTGTATCAGAATTTACTCTCCGGATGTTTGTGCTTATAACTCCACAACGGAGCGTCATTTTTCATTGCGTTTTTTGCAGTCTGTAGCCAAGGCTTCAACATTTTCGCAGGCAAAATTTCAACTTTCTAGGCCAACAGGAAGCGGCTCAGAAACAGCTCAAAAAGCTGACCTCAGAAATTGAGGATTTGCCTACTATTCTACCACAAATGGAGAGCATATTCTACCATTTCAAAGCTAATACATTTTCAAAACATGTTTAATATCCTATGCAGGATGCGGCAGAACCAAATCTACTAGCGGTAGTATGAAAAAAAAATATTGAAAACTCAGTTGTGGAGATCCGCAAACTTTGTCCTTAATCCAGGTTTTGCTCCCCATAGTGAAGAAAAACGTAAATTTCTGTGTCCGAAAGTTTAGCCTTCATACGTCCTTGGTAGAGGGACTACGGGGATCAAATTTTGCCTGCGCGGGAAACGTTGAAGCCTTGGCTAATGTTACAAAAGACCGTAGTAAAAAATACGCTCCGTTGTGTAGTTATAAGCACAAACATCCGGAGAGTAAATTCTATACACCCTGTACATCACAGGTCACTTGGTCATCATTTGAAGGAGCAGCAGTGGCAATGTCGCCTTTTGTGATCTGGAGAAATGAGGGAAACCCAACCAGCTTTGACCATTCACCGCATGCAAAATTTGTCTGAGAGGAATGCAGCTGCAAAAAGTAAAAAAAAAGAAAAGAGATATTACAATATGCAAATTCAAAATATCCATACAAAAGTCCAGAGTTATTCATGTATGGAAGAAAGCCCTTTGTTTTATCTCTAGTACAGTACAGATGTATGTAGGCGTCCGCACGCGCAAATACACGCACCTTCCTTCATCAAGTGAGAAGACCCATCTCTTTCCCTTGCTTGGTTGAGTGCAGCTACCGAGGCGAAGTTAGTAATCTGCATCTCTCAGTGCAGCAGTCAGATTCCAGCCCTGCGTGCAATCGCCAGGCAACTGCAACGCAACGCGAACATCGCCGACTAGCTGTTTGAAGCTGCAACTGATGAGAGCAGAAGAACAATTCCTAATTTGCAGCTGTAGAAGGGCATTTCCAGTGCTGAGTACAACAAGCTTTAGCTGGCCCCAGTGCAGATCACCAT
Organism: Epsilonema sp. ZAB3_2; assembly: GCA_030247985.1. Taxonomy (NCBI): domain Eukaryota; kingdom Metazoa; phylum Nematoda; class Chromadorea; order Desmodorida; family Epsilonematidae; genus Epsilonema; species Epsilonema sp. ZAB3_2. The sequence continues at coordinate 11,875 of JASAMW010004651.1, forward strand.
CCCAAATGCTCTTTTCATTCACTGAAAGCCCGACAAAAATAAAGTAGCACAATAACCCTTGCGGGATAAAAGAAAAAATCGACAAAAATTTGAAAATTTATTTCATCAAATTTTGTTTTTCAAATCGTCAACTTACTCGATCCACATCGTCAACTTTTGATTTTTAGTTGGTCATGGAAGTCGCCATTTTCGGGTCCGAAATTTCGGAAAAAATCGTCAAGTTTTGGAACCATGATCTGAGTCACTAAGTACTGAAAGTGTTGATGACGATGTTCCATCCTCGGACGATTTTCAGGATTTGTTCGTCAGACAACTGTATTTGTGATGATCTCGTCATAGTTGTACATTTCATACCAAAAAATCAGTGGTGACGATATCTTCAAAAAAATCGTCAAAATTTCGCGAAATTTTTGTCATACGTTTTTTTCCTAAATCGTCACCAATTATTTCTTGTTTTGCGCGTTGATTTTTATGATGATGTCGGGTTCGACTTTGTTCTTATGATGTTGATTTCGTATTGCTTGAATGTATATGTGATGTACATGAAGGTGATTTCATGATGACGAAGTATTGAAGTCATAAATGTAGCAGATTTCGACGAAATGCATCATACAGTTGCGTAATCAGTTATCGAAGATGTATATATCCCTTGCGGTGTCAAAGAAAAAGTCGGCAAAATTTTGGTAATTTAGTTCATCAACAAAAAAAAAAAAAAAAAAAAAAAAACAAAGTACTAAAGTGTTATTCGTTCAGGATTTTGTTTGTCATGAAAACTGAGGAGGTGAGAATCAAATCTTGGCCAGCAAGGTGAGAAACGCTTTCTCCCCCCGAGCTGTGGGGCTAGCAGTGTCTCTTCTACAGAGATCTGGAGAGTTTTCTTGACTCCTCAGTTGATTACCCTTCCTTTATGGACGGCAGGAAAGAACAATAGGTGGATTAACAGCAGGAGGGACGACCAGCCAAAGTGGCGAAAAGTGAGGAAAGCAGCAAAACTGGTCCTTCGCCGACCCTCCGCCACCATACATTCACGAAACGGACATAACATGCCACAGACTTCTACTGTAAACGGGATATTTTAAACAATTTGTTTTAGGACAGTAGGCTTTCAAACTTGGATTGCGAAGAAAATTTTTCGGACAAAACGTGTGGCTGATGCACATACTTTATTTTATCCTAAGAAAATGGACAGAGGAAATTTCGGAAATAATTTTATCCGAATTGTCCGAAAATTTTTCCATTTACAGTGGTGGTTGCACTAAATGGCAAGTACGTACGTGCAACATTGAATGAAGGTCGAAAAACATAGGGTTACTGTAACATCATGTATACCGCAGGTGCCGAGTCTACATAAAAGATGTATGAAGAATGTTATATGCTATCTATCTGCCAGCAAACTAGAAAGCCAGAGAAGGTGGCAAACGCCAGATATCTCTCAGAAAAATACCACACTGACACATAATGAAATTTTCACACCTTTATCAAGCCATACAGTATCCCCGATTTTTCGATTACCTTATTTTTCCAAGTTTTACGAAACCGACAGTTCGTGTTGTTTTCAACAACTGAAAATTTGGGGCTTTTGAATTTCTTGAAATTTTGGGTTTTCGACTGAAAATTAGGGATTAAAGCATTCTCAAATAATTTTCCATTCGTGAAACCCTGAAAAAATGTAGGATATGCAAGTTCTGATGTTGTTTATGCCCGACAGTGCAGTGAAAAACAATATGCGACTCTTTTTCTACTTTGATGTTGTCCGTCCTATTGCCAGAACAATAGGAAAAAATTCATTGCCTTTAAACGACCCAAAGGACGAGGACACTAGCGAAGATTTCGCTCGCCTGTTTTTCAAACCGGTCGGCGGTCATGTCATGTCAACAGGGGTCACCCTCCCTCAGGCGGTTCACGTGAAAGCGGGCGCGCGGCCACTTGAGGTGATCCGTCTATTGTTTCTGGCTGCCTTCTCTCTCGCCGTTTTTCGATATTGGTCATCAAGGTGAGAAGTCAGAGAAACTCTCCAGACCCTGGTAGAAGAGACGCTACTAGCCCCACAGTTCAGGGGAGAAAGCGTTTCTCACCTTGCTGGCCAACGATTTGATTCTCACCTCCTCAACTGTATTTGTGATGATCTCGTCATGAGTTGGAACGATTTCTTACCAAAAAATCATGATGATGATATCGTCTTAAAAATCGTCAGAATTTCGCAAAAATTATGGCCATGACGATTTTTTTCCTGAAATCGTCACCAATTATTTCATGTTTTGCGTGCAGATTTTTATGTTGATGTCAAGTACGTCTTTTTTGCATGATGTAGATTTCGTAATGATTTAATGCATATATGTTGTTCATGATGAAGATTTCGTCAAAAGACAATGTGTTTCATGAAAGATTTCTTAGTCACCAAAGAACATGCCAGAATGTAAACATCATCCTCTCATCACAGTAGAAGTAGAAGTTTTACACAGGCACAGTCAGTCAGTCACAATCACCACACAAACTTTTTGGTTCACAGCCTATTGTCCCCACTTAATAGACCAGGAAAAGTTGTCCCCCTGTATTGCCCCTGTTTGTGTTTCCACCTGGATGATGCCCCAGTGAAATTGCCACATGAATTTTTCCCCTTTGAATTATGTTGACTCTGCAGCAGCTAAAAGCTAATGTCTGCTAATATTAGAGCAGCTACTGGAGTAAGAGTTCATCACTCATCATGCCTCATCAGACTAAAAAAGAGTCAAATTGACAGCATACACGTTGTGCATTTCACATGAGCACAGATGACACAATTTCTGATGATTTGCACTGCATTCTTTACTTCTTTTACATTCTGCAGCTAGCTGAAACTTGTGGATTCTTGTGCAATCTTTTTTGCAGTAAACACCTCAGAGATACATATTTCTGCTTGGGTGGGCTCCAACTGGCAAAAATGATCATAGGCCTAACAAAAAACAAATGATGTCATGGCATGTGGGCTTATGCAGTAAGAATCACAGAAGAAATAATGGCTCATCTTCACACAGTTTGCTAAAGGATACCCAGTTTATTCACCATTCCTGTGATGCGACTGGTTCTGATTACACTCATACATTGCAGGCCCAAATCCTTCACAAGCCAAGCTTCATCACACTTCTGACCAAGAAAAATAACAGAACACAGTCAAAATCACATGAAAGGCCGTTTGTTACCATAATTTGAGTTGAATTTCTCTTAAAACCGCATTTCATCTTTTTTTCGGTTGTTTCTTCTTTGCTACACTCCGTTTCCTTCTTTTCTCTGGAATCGTCATGTCACGTTTGAATTTCAAACCGTTCCCGCCCAAGAATCGTCATGTTTGAATTTCAAGTTCCCGCCAAGCAGTTGTCTGTCAAGATTTCATGACGATTATTCCTTCAAACTGATGACGAACACATTTCGCGATGATGTTTCATTTTCGGGAGATTTTTGAATGACGACTTCTGGCATGAAAATCGTCCGATTTTGACCCTCACTTTGACGAAGTCCATCACGTAAAAAAGACATGAAAATCGGAGTTAAATGACGATTTTCACACGGAAGATTGACGAACAATTTGAAGTTACATGACGATTTAAAAAAGTAAAAAAATTGTCGATTTTTGGGGTGGATCCATATATGGTCACTTTGACACCGCAAGGGATAATGAGTCCAAATTGTAATTTTTGGTTGCATTGTCATACCATACCGCAGTTTCTGTAATGCAGCACGTTTGTGTATTCCACCACTGGCAATTCTGTTTCCTTTGGCACTCTGAACCCACACTTCCCTTTGGGTGTCTTCAAATCTACAGGACACAGTTTTCTTCCAGATTCGAATTCAGGCGCGGTAGCACCACACTGAAGCCCACTCTCCAGGGTAGAAGCTGGACATCCACTTGATCCAGTGCTCCCAAGGCCAAAAAAGATGTGACTGGCATTGATTTTGAATGAGCCCGTGATTCCTTTGCAGGAAACCATCAGAGCATTATCTCTATCTTTCTGGAGTTTGATGTAGTCAGTGGGCATTTTATCAGCTCCCTTGTAGCACTGCATCTCCAAGTATCCACCATCCCTGGGCCAATAGGTAGGCTCTCCAAATTCATCCAGCAGCGAGTAGATGGGGACGATTGGTCCAGTTCTTTTGTAGGTGATTGTCGGATCCCTGGGGTAGCAGGCTTTGATGGGACATTCACAGCTGTACTCGAAGGGCATGGCAGTGGTGTCGATGGTAGCATTATTTTGCGGACAAAAGGAAAATGCTGGCCATGTGGAGTTGTCCCAAAAGCAGCGCCATCGATTTCCTTGCAGCTGGACATGAACTCCTTGCGTCACCTCTGGTAAAAACAGATCCCATGAAAACTCGTAGCCCATGGAGGAAAATTGCTCACACATCAGCTAGCCACTTACTTGTGCTGACAACATAGAAGTTCCACATCGCCGTTTGGTTTTCATTCGATGTCGTCGTTCTCTTCAGTTCACAGAAAACTTTTGCCGGCGTTCTCACATTCTCTGGAAGCAGGTCACTCGCTTGGATTGTCCAGCCCGTCTCACAGCTTCCGTCAAGCTTCTTTGGTTTTACGTTGAACTGTGTCTCTTGCTTCAGGTGGCATGTCACGATTGCATCGCTCTTGTTGCATTCGTCCTTTCCTGCATCCGTGAGCGTTAGGATTTCGTCTGCCTCTTCCACAGGTATGATGTCATGGTAGGCCAGACTGGACCCGTTCCATTGGAATTTGATACTCATGAGATCAGGATTATCTGCGCAAAAAGGAATGAATGCATCATGTTCACAGTTAACGTTACGTACACTTTTATTTCCTGGGTATTACTGCAAAAAAGCACTCGTTTTTTTATCCACGACGAGGACGAGCAGCAAAAAATCTGGGTGGTCCCGAACTGACCCCCTTTTTTGAGTGCGTATCAAATCAATGTCGTTTCAAGTATGTCATTTTCTTTGATAACTTCGCGGTTTATTCCGCTCCCTAATGACTGAGCGACGTCGACA
>JASAMW010004653.1:0-42826 GCA_030247985.1 Epsilonema sp. ZAB3_2
ATTTTGCTGCCCGATGACTGAAAGGCGTAGACGAAATCGCTGGCTTACCCGTCCAAGCAGAATACGCTCCGAATTCGGAGTGAACTCGCTTGGAGCTTTCTCGGAGCTCGTGTGTAGCGCCCCACTAAAAAGGGGCGCATTTGTACCACTCAGAATAATTACTCAACTCAAGTAGTGAATAGGGTGGTAATATCAGCATCTTGTTTAGCCGATGCCTATGGACGGTGGGACGAAAGCTGCAGGCTCCAGTCGTATGCCCACTCGAACTGCGCAGCCTCCTCCACCAGCCAGAACCAGGGCCCCACCTGCCGCAAAGCCTGCCCCCGGTTAGACACGCGAGATACGGAAGTGTCGTGTCGTGTAGATAGATAGCTAGGGTACTTACTATGGGCTAAACCCGGCCATGGGAAAATCCGGCCACCTAAGTTTCAGGGCTGGGCTGCATATCTCAGCAAACAATGGACCGATTATGTACTACTGATAATCTTATATGTACAAGTAAGTACCTACTCTTTGTGTTGTTTTAGCAGTCAACCACGATATGAAGAAGTCTCCCAGTAGCGGTCTAGGAAGTCGAGGCGGAGGCGGAGGAGGAGGAGGGAGGGCGACGAAACAGCAGGGAGGAGGAGACGCGGAACCACAGCTGCAACACCTCAGACAACAGCTGGCCGAGAAAGAAGAGAACGTACATTTTGCACACTTTCTAGTTTACCGAGGTGGTTTCGTTAGGCATGCACTGGTTTTTGATGTTCACGAGTTGCGTTTGGAGGCTTGCTGGAAAGGACCTTGTTCTTTCCAGAGCAACCCCAACCTTTCAGTCGGTGAACTCCAAACTTTGATTGATGTTTGGCAGGATGTAGGACTTGAATAGTACAGTAGTCGGGGACGCTCTAAAAGGAAGAATCCTTGCAGCCATGCCATGCCCCCGAATTTGCTTGATTATTTGAAAGCATGTTCCTGGTTGGGTTGTGTGTACAGGTGACGAGTTTGGAGACGATGGTGGAGAGTTTGGAGAAGGAGCGAGATTTCTACTTCGGCAAGCTGAGACAGATCGAGATTCTCTGCCAGGAAGGGGGAGCGGGCGACGGACACGTCACCGCATCCTCCGTCCTTGAGATCCTATACGCCACTGAGGTACTACTGTATGTACATGTGCTACAGTTAGTACTACATCCGTACTGTACGCATCAGATTCCCGGGAGTGAACGGGAATAGTTGCTCTTCTGTTTGTAGGAAGGTTTTGCAGCTCCGGAGGATGGCGTAGAAAACGGCGATGAGTACTAACCGCATACCAGAAATGCATAAACCGAGGAGGGAAATACAGTACTTTGCCTACCTACTACTGTTTACGTGGCAAAATGGGACATTCTACGCCTACTATTACTACGACTGCTGAGCTCTGTGATCAAGAAACGGAAGGTTATCTTTTGCTCGTCTCTTTATGTTTGTTTCATAATAATACGCATGTGCATGTATGTACATATATATACATACGGTAGATATGATATGTCACTATTGTTGGTGTAGCCAGGTTTGGTCACGAGTATCTGTTTATTTTACCACTTTACCACCCAAGGCCTCCAGCGAAAAAAGCGCCTCAGTTCAGGATTATTGCCTCTTAAAGTCTGGCCAGTAGGAGTTGGCAGTTCCACTTTTGAGTTTTGCGTTTCTCGTTTTGCGATCGCCACAACCTTTTCACGAACTCCTATATATTTGTACATGGCATATCGGTGCTCCGCTGTTGAGAAGACAATAGCGGGACGGCGTGCCAGTCCAACTGCCAACTCCTACTGGCCAGACTATAGTATCTTTTCCACTCTTGGTGGGGGGCCCCCCCCCCCCCCCCCCCCTGCGCGTTTTCTGTCATGTTTGTACGTACAGTGCAAGACTTGAGCACAAATAGGCCTCAGTGTTGGTGAAGCAATTTTGCTGCTGCTGTCTGTTGTCAAATTAATTGTGCAGTGCTATTGCAATTTTTCTGCGCAGAGTGTGCGGGTGTGCTATGTTTACTACTGTTTCGTTCGTTCGTTGTTTCTTTTTGTCGCGGTTTTAATGTGCCGTATTCGATAATTTGCACATTATGCAGGAGCTCTCTCAGTGTGAAAACAGTATCTATCTAGCACATGCACATGCTGGTCTGTTCATGGTCTGTTTCGTTGTATCAAGATCACAATTCATATCTAATCTGCACATGTACGTGTTGTATGTATACATAGAAGCCCCAGTTTGAGATTTTGTCTTCCTGATTCACAGATATGTAATCCATTGTTCACATTTTTTGTAATAATAGTTTAGCCACTAAGAATTCGCTATAGAACTCAAGTCATGTTGTGTAAAATAGCTTCACAAATGCGGATTTCTGTCCGTGCTTCGTGTACCGTTTAGCAGAAGTACATGCAAACTACGCAGGACGACTTGAGTCAACAGCAAACTCTTACTGGCCTGGCCAGACTATACTAATTTTGTGCACTACCGTACCCTACTGTAACTGTACATAGGCCAATTACTTTTATTAGAGTGACAAAGACACATAACAAAGATATGTAGCCTACATCTGCAATCGAATTCAAATCAATGCCTCTATTACCTAATCTTGAAGTTGAGCAGTGTTCTGCAAAAACTATGATACTATAGAAGGGTGGACGGACGGTAAAATCTCATGTCTCGTAATTACGATGATTGTATGCTAGGACTATTGTGTTCTTTTTCGTTATTTTTATAAACCGTACGTACCTTTTGTGTGTATGGTATGAAATAAAATTTTCGCAAGTTGGCTGTTTATTGGAACATGTGGCCGCATACCTTGACATTTGTGTCTTTCTTTCTGGATGCTTCTGCTAACTTACCGTATTTTTGGGTGTATATCCCCCTATTGTATATCCCCCCCTAGTGTATAACCCCCCATTGGCAAAACAAATTTTGTCCTTTGTATATCCCCCCTGGTGTATAACCCCCATGTACTGTAAGGTACCTGACCTACCTATGTAGCTGGTCCTATGCTAGCTATAGCTACTCTTACACCATGCTGCTATGCCTGTAGGCTTAGCTGAGCATGTCTTGCACTAGAATAACCCTATTTTGACCGCGATTATGCCCTAAAACACATACTTTTGACCTCAAAAACATGCCTCTACACACCTTCAAAAACATAAATTTTGTCCTATGTATATCCCCACCCATTGTATATCCCCCCCTAGTGTATAACCCCCCATTGGACCTCTCAATTTTTGTATACCCCCATGGGGCTATACACCCAAAAATACGGTATGTACACTGTGCTGTCACAGACGTACAGTTGTAATAATATTATTTGAAGATACCGACCACTACCGTACCATAGGCAATAATGTCGTTAGATGGTGAAGATCCAGATTTACGCGAGCAGTTACTGAAGCGACTGGAGGAAACTGGCGCTTTGTCCTCTCTGAAAGTAATGAAACACTGAAACAATACCGTATTTGCCGGTGCATAGCCCCATGGGGGTATGCAAAAATTGAGGTCCCAATGGGCCTAGGCATAGGGGGCTTATGCATAGGGGGGGTTATACATTTGGGGGGTTATGCATGGGGCATTTTTTATGTTTTTGAGAGGTGCGCAGAGGCATATTTTTTAGGTCAAAAGCACGTATTTTAGGGAATAATTGAGGTCAAAACAGGGTTATTCTAATACAATGCACCCCAAGCAGGCTTATAGGCATCTTAGCTTGGTGTGGGAGTGGCTATGGGTAGCTTATGACCAGCTTATATAGGTAGCTTCAGGTACTCTTCAGTACATATGGGGCTATGCATTGGGCACTTTTTATGTTTTGCCAATATGGGGCTATGCATAGGGGGTTATGCACCGGTAAATACGGTAATGCTTTTTGCTTGCCCAAGGCGGGTCGTCGTTCACTAGGTTTAAGATTCTTGCTTGCTTATGGGAATAAAGTCCCGTTTCTGACAAATGGACGAAAGACTTGGTCGGGGTTTCTACATCAATCGACCGGATGCCGTCGATTTGTCAGATACTGCAGAAGTATATGGCTTTGATAAAGCATAGGCCTACACGTAATCTGTGTTGTTTTAGGCTCAGCTGCGAGCGCTGGTATTTTTGACGGCGGAAGATCAAGCAGCAGTAAAGGTGAATAAGAAAGTACTATCAAGTATTCATAAGTTGTCATAAACACACGGTATCACCATAAGGTGGAAGAATTTTTGTTGCAGAACCAGCATCCATTGAAGAACGAGGTGGCAGCGAATTTTGTCAGCACTGAAGATGGTGAGCCTGAGCATACAGTGCTGCACTATACTGTGCGTACTAAAACGCTGTGCTATGGTGAAGTCCAATTCCTTTACGGTATTGTTGATGTATCCATCCAACCACTGTACAGGTCAATTGTGCGCAGCTCTGGTGTATGAATTTCTTCGGGCTCTCAAACTGACGTCAACTCTGTCGGTGTATTCGCATGAAATTGGCTTGGTATGCGGGGGGCGTTTTGATTCTTTTTCGCTTTCTATAGATGTACCTATTCTCGTTCTGCTGAAATGTGCACTCCTTGCAGACGGACATAGCCGACTTGGCGGACTGTGACAAGGTGGCGCAGCTGCGCTCTGCTCGTGCCTCTGCTAGCTCACCAGTACTGCTTTCATTGTTGCACCCGAGGCACAAGCATGCACCAAAGGTACAATGGTAGGATATCGTTGGGTAAACCCGGTCGGTTTTATTGGAGGCGTAACCCGGCCATTCACGAAGAAAAAACGGTCTTGCCTTCAGTATTAGTTTGCCGGTTTTATCCCTTGACCGGGTTTACCCCACAGTACCCAACGACGGGTAGCGTAGATGCCCGTTTTCAAACTAACTGCGCGGTTTCGGTGTCTGGTAGAGAGCTACTATTTACCGAATGTACCGAGGGTAAGAGAGTGTCATGAAGTAAATCCGGCCGGTTTTGTCCTGGTTTTTAAACCCGGTCATTCACGAAGAAAGAATGGTCTTCAGTACTTGATGGCCGGGTTTACTCCACAGTACCCTATGTAGCGTACGCATACTGCGTGTACCACTGATATACTGTACATATAGGAGTCCTTACCAAACGCTGCTGTTGCTGCTCCGACGACGAAATTAGGCAAGCCGGCGCCCGCGGTGAGCCGGTTAAGCGGCGTAGGTGATGAGGAATCGGATGGTGGTATGCAGAGACAGAATGAGGAGAAGACAGCAGGGGTGGAGGAAGAGGAGAATGGGACGAGAACTTCGGCCTTTCCCGCTCCCGCAGGCGGAGGTGACACATTCTCCTCCGAAAGCAACGAACACGAACAGGACAACTTTTTTGATCAAGTGCCGGATCCGGGGAAAGATTGGCTCAAAAAGTACGTACTGTAGTGTAAGCGGGTAGGGTATGGTGGGGTAGAATCGGACAGGAAGAATCAGACACCACCAAGCCAATCCCTTGAGATGATAAGCGTGATACAAGTGTATCGGGTCGGGTCGTTGTTTGTGCGTCCGTCCATTGATAACGTCGTTTGTGTAACGAATGAATGGGAAAGGTTGGTCGTGGTGTCGAACTCGTATGTACAGAGTGTCCCAAAATAAACTCCGGGGGTTTCCTCGCTTACAAAACTCTCGAGTTAAAGCTCAGATTTCAATACGGTTTTTTCTATTATGTAGCCAAGGCTTCAACTTAGGCACATGCAAAATTTCATCTGCGTAGCTTCATTAGTTATGGTTTTATTGGCCTTCAAACTTTTGGTCCCGTGTTTGCAGTTTTTTCCTCAGTACTGTAGAATTGCGGTTTTAAGGCAACTCAAATTTGTATTTACGCTTTCCAGACTTTGAACTGGCGTCCACACGTCAAGTTCTCTTGCCGTGTGGATTGCTATGAGTCACTTAGAGCGAAATTGGCAGGGGTTGATAGTAAGTATGCCAGAAAATGTGCCGACATTTGTTTATTTGGGGGAAAAGTCCATAGAAATTGGGGGCTAGAGACTGTAGCTGTTTTGAACCAGTTCTAGTTGAAGTAGAATCATGAAATTTTGCCTGCCTCTAAGTTGAAGCCTTGGTTACATAATGCAAAAAAACCCGCATTGAAATCTGAGCTTTAGCTCGAGAGTTATTACCGCAAAAAGCCCCGGAGTTTATTATGGGACACCCTGTATATGTACGGTACATACGTTGTAAACTGAGGGAGGATGCTGATTGCGGTGGTTGTTTTGCAGAAAGACGTCAGTGGTGACAGAGGAGAAGAAAGCTGTTGGCTCGCTTCTCGGTGCATTGCCTCAATTGCCGGGGATTAAAGCTGGGGGAGTTAGCGGCAGTGCAGCTTCGGCCGTGGACTACAGCCAGTTGCACCTGGTGGACAGTTTGGAAAACATCGACACGGGGACGGACGAAGGTATGATGGTGCGTTTTTTATAGCAGCAGCTGCCCCATACAGGAATTGTATTTACTGCTGTACTTATAACGATGTTTTTTCTGTGCTATAGTTCCCTACACGATCAATACCGAGTTTTACTGTACATTTTCATGGACGTCTTTATTTCTGGATTAGCAACAATCAATATTTGGACCGAAGTCCATACGTCTAGCTGTCTATGCAAATTTGCAAGGAAAAGATGAAAAACGTGCACACATTTTGAAAAAGTTTACGCGTTGGCGTCAGATTTGGCAAACAGTAAACACGGTCTTGATCGGTTCCCTAGCAATAGGTATATTTATTTTCGGAGTTCTACACATCTTCAAAACAATAGACCTGGGACTACGTTAGCACATCGAAATGGGCACATTTAAAGTTGGCATCCTCTTTACAGACAGTACTCCTCGCAGCGATCGTAAGAAGCAAGTTAGGAATGGCAGTAGAGGCTCGAACGCTTCGTCAGCTGCTGGGACGGAAAAGATGGCGGCGAGTGGAAATAAGTTGGAGAAGCAGAAGTCAGTGGTGGAGGAAAGCAATAACGTCAACTTACCCGCCGCCGCAGACTCAATATTCAAAAGAAGTCAAAAACCTTCAGGTACCTACCTATCACACATGTACACTTTCATATGTACGTACTGTACGTTGTACCGTAGCGTACATACGTGTACGTCCCGAATTTATGGCTGTAAATGGTGAGCCTGTTGGGCAATTTCATGATGCATCAGAGGTATGAAGACAGCAGGGCATTTGCTCGACATTTTCTGCTGTCGACTATGTTACGTACTACGTGTGTACAGTAGTACTTTTGTTGTGCTCTGTGTATGTACACTGCTGTACGTAAGTACAACAATTCTTCATGTTTACAGAAACGGACGTGAATAGCGAAGTGAGCGAAGAGATTGCAGAGGAATTAGAGGTGGACGATCTACTGAGCACAGGCCGGAGTGAGAAACAGATTAGCTTTTAGCGGAGTTTTGCTTGTCTGATTGCAACTAGCGATCAAGAACCAATCAACTACCGATCAACTTTCACGTGTGGATTTTTAGAGCTCTTCTTCTGTTTGAATTCGTCGTAGGTTTCAGTGAGTAGTGTGAATTAAACCCGCAGGCCTTTTCGGTTACGAAGTGTGGACATAGAATCACTAGACTACTAAGCGGGGTCAGTCTGGCTGGCCTGAACATCAATACGATTTCGTGTCGGGACCCGAAGCTGCTTATGACAAATTTGGAATGGTCCCCTGTGCGTATAATATACGCACAGCTGTCGTACTGATGTTCATGGCTGTCCAGACTGACGCCAGTGAGTTGGGTTACTGTAACTGAGAGAGAGAGAGAGAGAGAGAGAGATGTAGGTGTGGATGACCAACCTACTGGGACTGAGCTACAGATGAACACTGACTCTTTCTGCTTGCACCTGGCTTTATAACTGGGTTTTGTCTTGCTTCTGAACAGTCTTTGTGTTGGTGCAATCACTTCTGCTGTGTTCCTTGAGTGTGCGAATCTGCTTTTTCATGCTGTGCCTTTTCAGTGTCCTCCATTTGTTTTGAATTTGATGATTCCCGCCACTTTTGTTCTCTCTGTTCTCAAGCATGTCATTTGAATTTTTCGCGCCATAATTTAACAATTTTCTGGCCCGCACTACTGATTCTGTTCTCATCTTCAATCTGTGGGCCAGTGTGGGGCTCGAGCTTGGATCCTTTGGATTCAAGAGTGCGCGCCTTAGACCATTAGGCCATAGCAGCATCAGCAGTAAAATAGCCAAAAGTGGTATATAAAACAAACGCTTTTTCCCTGTACATTTTATGTATGTGCACAATATTTTTGTGCACTGCATATGCACCATGCACAGATAGATACTGTTTGCTGGGTAGGTGCGCGCGCCCCCACAAATCACAGATGTACAATGAATAGAGTTAGCAGTAGCAAACTATAGGTATGTTATGTATGCCCTGCTTGTTAACCAGTATGATTTTTTATTGTCCCTGTTAGCCCTTTCTGTTCATGTGAACTTTGTTGTTATCCCTAAGGTGAACAATAACAATTTTCAGTAATGTTAACCACAGGATCCACCCCTGCTTATTGAGCCCTAATTTAGGTAACTTCTTTTCCACTACCAAAGAGGCAATGAACTTTCTGAAAGTGCCATGCAACAAATGTGGAAGAGCATTTGCATCAAAATATTCTTACAGCAGGCATGTTTCAAACATGCATCCTGAGGTCTACAATGAAAATAGGGATGTGACACCAGCTGATTCCATCTCCAATGTAAGCAGTGAAATAGCAGTTCCTGCATCAGTGGTTACACAGTCCCAAACAGCACCCAGTATGGCTTCATCAATGAACATGTCAAGTGTCAGTAAAGGCACAGAAAAACAACAACGAGTTGAAAGTGACAATAGTGAAGAAGAAGAGGAAGGTGATGACTTCTGGAGCTTGTTCATCAGACATGCAGTTGAACACATCCACAATAAAAGAGTAGCAGATGGAAAAACTGGGTATATATCCATAGTGCATGCTGCTGAAAACTTCCTTGGCAGCACACTGTTCGACTGCTTGCTCAAAACAATGGCAGAAAGATATTACTGGATGGAGAAAATAATGACAGCCTCAAATGAAGATAACCTCATGCAACAAATACAGGCCAAGGTGTCCAAACTTGAAGGAGAACTGGATGATGATGAAAGCGAAGAGATCAAGCAAGGAATAATTGATACAGCTTGGGACAAATACAAATTTTTAATCAGAAGAAAAGTACAACAGAATTTGGGAGAACTGGAACCATTGGTTGCTGTTAACTCTGATGAAGAAGAAGAAGAAGATGAGGAACAAAACGAAGACATGATCATTGCTGAATGACTGCACACAAAATAAATAACCTGTACATACATACATACATACATACATATTTGTCTTGTATTGTCTGTAGCCCAACTTGTGTGATAATAACCTGTGTCTGCATCCAGAAAAGTTTTAGCATAAAATAACAGGTTAGCCTATTGGTTAACAAAAGTTAACAGCACAAAGACACAGAAAACGCACTATGTATGTACCCTATCTTAGTCAGTATGCATGCATGCATTGCATAATACATTCAGTTTGGTGGTGCACTCCCAGTTAGCCTTGGTTAACAAGAATTACCTGTACAAGAAAAAAACACAGAAAGTACACAATGTAACATTTGTATTTTGTATGCAATGCATATTAAGTACACAATGTAGCATTTGTATTTTGTATGCAATGCATATTGGGTTGGGGGGCGCGCGCACCTACCCAGCAAACAGTATCTATCTGTGCATGGTGCATATGCAGTGCACAAAAATATTGTGCACATACATAAAATGTACAGGGAAAAAGCGTTTGTTTTATATACCACTTTTGGCTATTTTACTGCTGATGCTGCTATGGCCTAATGGTCTAAGGCGCGCACTCTTGAATCCAAAGGATCCAAGCTCGAGCCCCACACTGGCCCACAGATTGAAGATGAGAACAGAATCAGTAGTGCGGGCCAGAAAATTGTTAAATTATGGCGCGAAAAATTCAAATGACATGCTTGAGAACAGAGAGAACAAAAGTGGCGGGAATCATCAAATTCAAAACAAATGGAGGACACTGAAAAGGCACAGCATGAAAAAGCAGATTCGCACACTCAAGGAACACAGCAGAAGTGATTGCACCAACACAAAGACTGTTCAGAAGCAAGACAAAACCCAGTTATAAAGCCAGGTGCAAGCAGAAAGAGTCAGTGTTCATCTGTAGCTCAGTCCCAGTAGGTTGGTCATCCACACCTACATCTCTCTCTCTCTCTCTCTCTCTCTCTCAGTTACAGTAACCCAACTCACTGGCGTCAGTCTGGACAGCCATGAACATCAGTACGGCACCGCGGAGATTATACGCACAGGGGACCATTCCAAATTTGTCATAAGCAGCTTCGGGTCCCAACACAAAATCGTATTGATGTTCAGGCCAGCCAGACTGACCCCGCTTAGTAGTCACTAGCAGTGCTCATTTTGTGGTTTCGCTCCAATTTGAGGTAATGTGTGTTGATCGTTATTTGATCGCTAGTTGATCAGAACAACTGTATTTCAATGTCAGACCAACTAAAGACAATGATCCAATAGTTTTCATGGATAATATAATACTGTGCGTTAGCCTATGTATTATCAAGGGTCCATAAGTTGTATAAGAGTGTACCTCGTAATAGAAGCGGCGTGGTCAGAGCTACTCGCGCTAAGAACCGAAAGACCTCCTGATTGGGAGGCCCCACCCCCCAAGTGGGATGTCCACCTCCCAACTGAGGTGTCCCACCCCCCAACTGAGGGGTCCCACCCCCCAACTGGGATGTCTTTTCAAATACTCCGAGGCGACGAAGACTGCAAGCGATGCCAAACCACCCCCTAACTGGGATGTCTTTTCAAATACTCCAAAGCGACGAGGACTACAAGCGATGCGAAGTCGGAAGGCTCGTTGCAGTGCGCCCACTGAAGGACAGCTACTGGCCCATATAAATAACAGCAGGATGCGGTGAAACATCAAACTCGCAGGTTTAGTGAATTCGTCAGTAAAACGTTACATTATGTTGGATGGAGTACTGCAAAAATGTATGTTACACTCAGTCTGGGTAAACCTGCGAGTATGATGTTTCACCGCATCCTACTGTTATTTATATGGGCCAGCTGCTGTCCTTCAGTGGGCGTACTGTAAAGTGCCTTCCGACTTGGCACTGCTTGCAGTCTGCGTCGCCTCGGAGTATTTGAAGAAGTCATCCCAAGTGGGGGGTGGGACCCCTCAGTTGGGGGGGGGGGGGTGGGACACCTCAGTTGGGAGGTGGACATCCCACTTGGGGGGTGGGGCCTCCCGATCAGGAGGTCTTTCGGCTCTTAGCGCGAGTAGCTCTGAATACGCCGCTTCTATTACGAGGTACACTCTTATACAACTTATGGACCCTTGGTATTATCAATGTATGTACACACGTATGTATGTACCCTACGTACACAGTTGGCGCTGCTTTTCTTACCCAACGGCCGTAGCGTGGAACACGAAGCCAATATGTACGATCTGGCATAGTCTCTCTTCCCTTATGTAAAACGCGCCTTATGGCTCTACGATGTTGAACCAGAATTGTGGTGGGTCAAAGAGACTGAAGAGCTGCTTCAGAACCGATGGGTCTCCACCAGTGATGCGGATTTCTCCCTTGGCGACAAGGTCTTGGAATGACACCTTTCCCGAGTTCATAACCATCATGGCTTTGAGAGTGAGACACAAGCCGAGATCCGCGTCCGGAGCTTGACCGCTGTAGTGGGAAAGAGCCGCGTTCTCCAAATTCAGTACCCATTTCTCCTTGCGGTCGCGGAAGTTGAAGTTGATAGCGATCTTCTTTCCAGATGCTCGTTCACCATTCAACATGACACCGAAGTAGTCGAAGAGCTGGTCCAGGCTCATCACTGCCACGATGTCGCTGCTGTCGTGCTTCTTGTAGCCACTGGTCACAATGCCATTCCTCAGCTCACTGGCACCGGTCAGATAGAAGTTGCGCCATGGCCCAGATTCCGCCTGATATCCCATCTGCTCCAGACTGTCCGCCAATAACTGCTTCGCCTTTTTGTTGGATGGGTCTGCGAACACCACGTGCTTCACCACTTGAGCGACCCACCGATAGTTGCCCTTTTCAAAGTCCCTACGCGCTTTCTTCAGCACTTTTTTGGCCCCTTTCATGTACTCCACGTACTTCTTTGCGGCGTCTTCTGGGGGCAGGGAATTCAGGTTGGCAGGGTTGCCGTCGAACCAGCCCAGATACTTGGTGTAGGTGGCCTTGACGTTGTGGTTGAGTGTGCCGTAGTAGCCGTGCATCCCCCAGTGCTGCTCCAGCTCAGGAGGGAAGCGCAGCTTCTCCGAAATTTCCACCATGGTGTAGCCTTGGTTTGCCAACCTGAGGGTTTGATCGTTGATGAAACGGTATCCATCTCTGCATTTCTTCAAGATGTTATTCACATCCGCTTTTCCCCATGCGGGCCAGTTATGCATGGCGTACAAAACCTCTGATTTGTCTCCCCATCTATCTATGGTCTCCTGCATGTACTTGCTCCAGCGCAGAGCGTCACGGATCTGAGCTCCTCTCAAGCTGTACACGTTGTGCAAGGTGCGAACACAATTCTCGGCTGTCGACACGGCTTTCATCTGTTCGATGTACCTAAAGTAAGCAACTCCATCAATGCGAGACGCCAGCAACTATTAGCATTTTACCGGTCGGCCATGCCACTATACCTATGCATATGTATACATCGTTACGTACCTACATACACTTCATGTACATAGGTTGCGTCCGGCAAGGGTGAACACTACAAGTCGTCAAATCGTCACGCGTCACATGGCGTCACGCGTCACAAATGAGGCGTCACTACACTACACTTCGTCACAAATAAGGCGTCACCACACTACAATTCGTCACAGCTTAGGCGTCACCACACTACAATTCGTCACAGATTGGCGTCACGTCCACAAGTCACCGGATAATCCAGTGCTGAAAATACTCCAGGATGCATCACCAATAACGACAGTGAAGCTGTGAACAATTTCGTCAAACAGCACCAGGAATGGATTTCGCTTTCCCTGTAGGAATCAGTTTAGGTAGGCTACTGTAGCAGCATATTATACAAACAGAATATGTACAGTACGTACATACGTACGTATGTACTGTACTGTACATTTATGTATCAAGCTTTGTCAGAATAGTGTATTGACAGTTACGTGTTTTCAAATGCCCCCTCCACCTGCCTGTTTTGGCTTCTAAAATCTAAGGCCGATTCTGAACTGAAAACGCCCTGCTTTATTGCATTACATACATATGTACGTAATACACACCTGCGCTTTGCCATGTTTTTCTTTTTCTTTTGCATATCAATGAGCAGCTTGGAGCCGCTACCCGTCTTGCTCCTCCTTTGTTGCACAGTCTTGCTGTGTCTGTCGGATGTTTACTATGCTCGTTCCTTTCGCGTTTCAACTTTTTCAAAGCATGCACGCTGAATGTAGGCAATGTAAAGATCAGTGCATAGCCCAATACCATGTACTGCCCGATCCCATGTATAGCCCCCAATTTGGTCTATTGTATATTGCACTTGTGCACTTTTTCAAAGCATGCACACTGAACGTAGGCGATGTAAAGATCGGTGTATAACCTGATACTATGTATTGCCCGATCCCATGTATAGCCCCCAATTTGGTCTAAATATTGCACTTGTGCACTTTTTCAAAGCATGCACGCTGAACGTAGGCGATGTAAAAATCGGTGTATAACCTGATACTATGTATTGCCCGAACCTATGTATAGCCCACACAATTTGGTCTATATTGCACTTTTGCACTTTTCAATGCATGCACGCTGAATGTAGGCAATGTAAAGGTCAGTGTATAACCAACCCAATACCATGTATTGCCTGAACCCATGTATAGCCCGCCCAATTGGGCTAGATTGCACTTTTGCACTTTTTCAAAGCATGCACACTGAATGTTAGAGATGGGCCGAGACTGGATTCTTGCTAAAAACGAGACCGAGACCGAGACGACCGAGACCAAGATTAGGGAATTTTGCCGAGACCAAGACCGAGATCGAGACCGAGACTAAGTATTGATATAAAAACTTATGACATTTCGTTTTCATTTTTTCCAATGGTCGTTTTATATAAAAATAATAAAGGCAAAAACAGTGGTGAATAGGTGGTTGACTTCTATTTGCTACATTACATGGCTAAAGTCGCCCTGCAGGAGAAATTTTTTCATGATAGGCAGCTGAAATCTCAGCGAAAATGCATAAAATTGCTTGTGAAATCACGATTTCAATCTAGTCTCGGTCTCGCCTAAAATAGGCCCTAAAAGTTGCGAGACCGAGACCGAGAATTTGAAAATTCTAAAGTCGAGGCCGAGACCAAGACTGAGATCGCCAAAAATGACCAAGATTTCCGAGACCGAGAGTCTCGGCCCATCTCTACTGAACGTAGGCAATGTAAAGGTCAGTGTATAACCCAATACCATGTATTGCCCAAACCCGTGTATAGCCCGCCCAATTGGGCTATATTATATTGCACTTTTTCAAAGCATGCACAATGACCGCCCAAATTGGCTGATCTTGTTTGTATTGCCTTGCAGGGCTATACACCAACCTTTACAGTAGCATTACTCATTCTCGATGATTTGCGAATATTTCTACATATGTTCACGAAAAAAGGCACCATATTTTTGGGTGCATAGCCCCCTGGGGCTATACAAAAATTGAGAGGTCTGATGGGGTTATACACTGGGGGATACAAACTACATAG
Organism: Epsilonema sp. ZAB3_2; assembly: GCA_030247985.1. NCBI lineage: Eukaryota > Metazoa > Nematoda > Chromadorea > Desmodorida > Epsilonematidae > Epsilonema > Epsilonema sp. ZAB3_2. Next base: position 14,694 of record JASAMW010004653.1, read on the forward strand.
AAATATCAGTTTACTTCCTATTTCTGAGAGCAAAAATATATAATTGGGGTTAAGGGAAGAATGGAGCACACAGTGTAAATGAAACAGGGCATCCCTGACTTTTGTAAAAACCTTTGTAATGGATATCCTTTATAATGGTTTCATAAAAACCTTTATAAAGGTTTCATAAAAACCAATAAAAAGGATATCCATTACAAAGGCTTTTTGAAAAACCAATAAAACGGATCGAATATGAGTCAGGGATGCCTCGTTTCGTTTACACTGTGTGCTCCATTCTTCCCCTAAACCCCTATTATATGTTTTTGCTGAGAGTACCGCCATTTGAAGGTGTTTCCAAGTGCTCAGCAACTGGATGGACTGGAGAAACGAGGGGTCGGCTCTGTATGTACGTATGTACTGTACATACTGATAATGGTTCTAAAGCCATTTTTGTGACCGCACCTGTCGGTCTTTTGCATGGTTGCTTGCTACTCATGGGCAGCCTTGAATAGTACATACTTTCAACAAGCATTGAGTCGTGAAGATGCTGTGACGTATTTTACTGTTGTGACGCCGGACGAATGTCGCTGTGACGCCGACGCCGTGTGACGAATGACGCTTGTGACGGTGACGATTGACGCCGTGACGAGTGACGCGTGACGACGTGACGAATGACGCCTGTGACGACTTTTAGTGTTCACCCCGGCAAGTGAAATTTAAAAAAACAGTACTCTACGTGTCTGTACATACGTGTCCTGTATACCAGTGCATCTCTGCCGGTGCTTCTGATCCAGGGGCGAGCATGAACTCGAAATCGAGGCCGTCGATGTTGACTTTCTGTCCATTCTCCGTGATGAGGAGAGTGGGTGGGATGAGACTGACGTGACCTTCCGAGATGAATGTTCCAAGTCCAGAGCCCACACGTCCTTTCACATCAATGGGAAGAAGACTGCCGTACATATAGCTGGCGCGTCTGCTCATCGCATTTCCAGCTAGCACATTCTCAGAGGTGGCAGCTGCCATGAAGCCGTCTGGAGCTATGATCTGAGTCCTTCCGGCATCCACATCTGCTTGATCCGCCACACCGCGTACTCCTAAATAGCAAGCACACAGTTGATAACAGACTTCACTCACACACGCATCTTGGCTATCGTTGATCTGATTTTGTCTGCTGTACACATGAATGTTGTATATCCGTAGGTGGATACGTCGATGTCTTTCCAACCCAACTTTGCGCAGCTGCTGCGCTCGCTACAGGGCACGTACAATCATGCAATTTTGCTCGCAAAAATTGACCAAACCTTGGACTACCCACACATAAAAAGTGCGGCTCAAAAACACTTTGTACTTGGCGCAAGAACCCCCAAAAGATGCGATTGGCTGTACAGCGGTACTGACCGATTCTCTGGATGTTTCTCAACATCCAGCATACCATTCGATTCGTCTCACTGAGACCAGTCGATCGGTAAACTCAAGGACATGAATAAGACTTCATCGATCACCACGCCTCTAGCGGTTTAAAAACGAAACACTTTTCTTATTTTCGCTGCGCAAATTTTCCCGTTTTTTTCGCACGCAACAAGAGTTATCAACACAGAATTTTGCAGAATAACTTCTACTTTCATGCCTCCTTCCATCAAGCCCAACATTAGTTGACTCAGCTTATTTGTTCCATCGCAAACACCCAATGTCGTTGCCGCACTTGTTGAAACAGCCTTTTTCTTGAAAACCGGACCTGCCAGAATTTGAATTTCCTGTTTGTTCTTTTCCATGTATTCCTATACTCATCCAAGGCGTGCGTGCTCTAGGCGTTCATGCAGCGTTTCTGTCGCTTCGTCGCATTTTTCGTCGCTTCGTCGCATTTTTTTTAATGATCGATGAAGTCTTACTCCTCACGTCCGCTTTACCTCCAGCGCTGCACTACGTTGCCTCTACGCAAAGTTATTTCAGAAAAAACGCGGGGCTATTGTTTTGATGAAGTTTGCGCATCACACAGGCCGTTTCAAGATGCGCACTGTAGCTTATTGTAAAGTTCAGGTGATACTCTTTCGAACGAGTACTTCGCGTTTTCAATCTCGTTTTGGTTGTCTCAGGAGAGAGGGGCGAACGTAAGACTTCATATAGACTATTTACTATGGTATAGGCTACTCTGTTCAAGGAGGGAAAACAGCGAGAAACTCATACTAATGAGTAAACTGGTGAGATTGACGTTTCATGCCGCAGTAATGACGTTTCATCCAGTCACCCCTCCCTTGATGTTTCGTACAGTGCCCGTCCCCATCCCGCCTTTCAAAACGGAAAGACATCGTATCTACCTTAAAAGTACCTCCGAAGTGATCGGCGTGACTGTGTGAATAGATGACTGCCACCACAGGTTTTCTGGACGTCTGAGCGTAGTACAATTCGAGGCCAGCTCTGGAGCATTCGATAGAGATCATTGGATCAATGAGGATAACACCAGTGTTCCCTTCCACAATCGTCATCACAGTCAGATCATAGTTTCTCACTTGGTACAGGCCGTCTACGAGCTGAAATTAAAATGCGACAATATCAAATAAAATCTTCTGTCGCTATAAACAGAGGATGGGTATATGTGGACGTGACGTGTGCATGCATAGTGTTGTGTTACCGTTCTTTCGTGCGTTACTCACAGGCCCAGCACATAGCAGAGCATAGTAATATCGCATGGACCACTTTTCGAAAACAGAAAAGTGGACTTGACTGTGCAAGGACTTCTATTTTCGGGGCAGTCATTTTCTAGAAGTTCTTTCCGGTTTGTATGAAAACGTGGACCTCTTTACGGTGGTCCATGCGATATTACTCTTGCTGTTATTTTCGGGGACTCATATGGTACATGACGTATGTACGTATGTATGTGCGCACGCGAGCGTGTGTATTTATGAAATACCTTGAAGAGCCCGCCTTTGTTCACAAGCTTGGACTGTCTCCACAGGCTAGGGTTGACAGTTGGTGGTGCTTTAGAATCGTCTGGTCCCAGCATTTTGGTCAACTCCCTCACATCCCATACGATGTTTCCATCCTTGTCTTTGACCACTCCGTCGTCAGGCAGTTCAGCCACTAATCCTTTCAGGGCTTCATCCCAATCTTTGGTGTCATTGAATGGCAGCTTGGTTAATAGAGCGTCGTTCGCCGCCTTGGTCGCTTCCGATGCATCTTTCCTTCCGGCAGTGGTTTTCTGTCGTCCTTTCGACTGCGCTTAAAAAAGTAGAGTATACCCAATCCTCGCGCGTTTACCATACATCATGTACAATATAACATATTATGACGTGTATAGGCTCGCTATGTACTGTGTGTATGTATGTGCTATGTACAACAACTACAAGTAAAGTAACGTTGTGTTGATATGACAGAAATAGTTTGTACACAGTAAGAGTACTACCAAGTACCTACCTTATGCCTGCTAAGGGTAAGTGTATTCTTTTGCAGGAAACGCTATTGAACGAAAGGAATTTTCATTCTAATGTACAGGGTGGTTTTTTTCTCCTATACGATTTTGATTGCCATTTTCAACAGGTTACCCTGCACCGATTTTGCTCAAATTTTGCCCTCAAATTCCCGAGCGTTTGCCATTTACTTCGTAAAAATTTGGTAGTGAGAAATACAGCGGAGAACACGAAGTCACAATTTTCCAATATTTTCACCATAATTTTTCACTACTGCTCAATTCTTCCATAAAATTTTCGGAAAACGTGACAAATGGCAATACTGCAACATTTTTTCGAATGGTAAGCGGCTTTATAAACCCTTTCCGTCTTTGCACCCCCATAAAGAATGTCGGGAGTCATCAAATCTGGTGATTGTGGCTTATGCTGAAGATGCAGCACTGATGAGGCATGAGCAGCACTATTGAGAAATGCAGATATTCTCCAAGCAATGCCACCAACCCTGTCAATGTTTTTTGGCTGTTTAGGGCTTAGGTTCCATCTTGCTGAGACTATTTTGCCCTTAGGAAAGAGTATTGGGCTCCAAAAAGACGCTTCCAGTCAATTTGCAGCAAAAAGTGCATTGAAAAAGCTTGAAATTGTAGGTTTGAAAGGAAGGGGGTAATTCTCACTACCGGTGCAGCATTTTAACTCGAACTTTTTACCAAGTAAATGGCAAACACTCGGGAATATGTGGGCAAAATTTGAGCAAAATCGGTGCAGTGTAACCTGTTGAAATTGTCAGTCAAAATCGTATAGGAGAAAAAAACCACCCTGTACGAAAATACATTGTTTTATATTATTTCGCAGTAGACATAACCTTCATGGGTGTTATTGTTTTAGCGTTTCGCTGATTAGAATATCGAATATTGTTGTCGAATTTCCTGCATTGCAATACAGGTACGTACAGTACATTCATTCTAATTACGGTTCTTTGATTGTAATATTCGACTTGTTTTATTCGTATATCATAATAAGCCAAAATGCGTCAGGGTAAAGGCAAGGGCTACCCTAACATCGATCTTCGAATTTTGAATTCAATTCAAACCCATTGTATCATAAACTATATTTTTATTCAAGTAATTTGAAAAAAACCGCATTTCAAAATTCCTATCCGTTCCCGAGTTATTCGACGATAAAAATCGATAAATTTTAGTAATGAAGCGGATCGGGAACCGTTACGGTGTAGTTTAAGCTACCGTAACGGCCAACTCCGTCTTTAGTACTGAACTTTGCACCCGGATAACTCGTGAACGGATAGGAATTTTGAAAAGCGGTTTTTGCAAAACACTTGAATAAAAAATATAGTTTATGATACAATGGGTTTGAATTCAAAATTCGAAAGTCGATGTTAGGGTAGCCCTTGCCTATAAGCGTGTAGTGTTTCATTCTTGTTAGCTTATATTATTTTTGACATAACACGTTCATTTGAGCATCTCATCTCTTACCGTTTATTATGGCCGAGAGTAAGATAGCAACGAAGCATAAGACGGACTTCATCTTGCGGCTTCAAAATATGACTGACTGGCAAACTTTTAGCTGCTTCTGCCTGTTTTGCTTCTTTTTTACAGCAACAATACTGACTAGGCAATACAATACAGGTAATACGTAGGGCACAAGCTGAAGTTGACCGGTACAATTATTTTCCAGTCACACAAAAGAACAAGCATCACAGCAGGGACATGGACATGCAAAGTATGTACTGAGGCAATTAATAGCTCACAACAATGGCGATAATAGATGCATTGTCGCGCCGATACCGTAACCGTACTATGGTGGCAATTGACTCGACTAGCTGCAGGAGTCCCTACTGCTGTACATGTGCATACAAGTTGCATATGCATTCATAGAAAAGGCAGTGAAAGTTGCGTCGGAATTGTGTACACACACGGTACTTTACATGATTGTAGGCGGCATTGTGAATGGAAAGGCAATGAATATATACTTTATTTTGCTGCAACACGCGAGTACGTACAGATGACAAAATGACATGCCGCGGCCAGGATGACCCATGCACATAAGCGAGCAAGAATACGGGCAATCCTAAACTTACATGTATAATTATCATGTGTACAAAAATCACGTTCATACATACTATACGTAAATGAGATGTGCATAAAATTTTGAGTCAACATAACAATGATCAGCGGAGAAAACTTTCATGGAGATCCGATGAAACAAAGCCGGGTAGCGGTCAGGAGGTCACAAGTAGGAGTGGAACTTACGGGTTTCGGACTCATTCCAAGTTTCCAGTTCGAGGAAGGTGTTTGTGTCTGGCCTAGAGTTATCGGCAAGTCTGGTTCGGAATTTCTTTATGGATGGGAGTAGAGTAGGGTCGAGGTTGGGGATGGCAGCAAAGGGAGCTGCGGGATACGCACCAGGATTGGGGGGAGGTTCGGGCATGGACTGTTCAAGCAAGGAAGGTGGCAATGCGTTCCAGGCTCGGATGGCTTGGTACAATGGGAAGAGGTAAGCGGGGGTGGAGTGGCCAGTCTCGCTGCTGACCTGGAGCTGAATTTCGTGAAACTGACCACGGCATTGCCTGCGCAGCGACATGCGGGGTAGGAGGGGAGCCTCAGAAAGCGTGCCAGGGGGGAGGTAGCGTACACCGCTGAGGTATTTTAGCACCAGGACCATTTGTCGCTCGATGCATACTTGCGCTAGTGGTTTCCATTCCAAGCTGGCCAGCAGTGCAGTGCACCAGAAGCCATTGTCGTTGCTGTTCTGTCCTTCAGTTACTGGAAACAAGTCGCAGCAGAGCTTATTGCATCGACAATCACTCACAGCATGCATAGTTAGTCACAATAGTTACCATAACCTTACGTATGTCGATACCGTTTGTACCATGAAATCCTGAGAAAATACCTAAAGTATAACTTTTTATTCTGTGACCCATTGATTATTTTCTCGAGAAATACGCTAGAGCACTGCGGTCAAAACTTCCACGGCTAACTTTAGCTCGCATTTCCAATAAAAAAACCGCTTGCGTCTATCTGCTCTCAGTGGCGAGATATCGCCAAATTCCTTCAGTACTGAAATCGGCGAAATCGGCGTCAAGGTCGACCATTGGACAATTCTAAACCTCGCAAACGCCCGAAAAATCAACTAAAGTGGTAGAAATATGCATACGTGATGAAAACGATAAAAATGGGCATCGGGCGTACAGGGTCGTGGGGTGTCGTGGTTTGCGTGGATTAGCGTCTGCCAAATGTCGACGCGATTTCAGTACCCTACTGAAAGAATTGGGCGATATCTCGCCACTGAGAGCAGATAGACGCAAGCGGTTTTTTATTGGAAATCCGAGCTAAAGTTAGCCGTGGAAGTTTTGACCGCAGTGCTCTACGTCGCGTATTTCTCGAGAAAAATAATCAATGGGTCACATAATAACAAGTTATACTTTACATCCCCCTCCGCAGAGACACACCGAAAGGAAACAGGCGGTGTCTATGCGCCGCGTGCAAAGTGCGGCGCGCGCGCGTAGACAGTTGCGAAACGCGCGCCAAATTCTAGTCCGCTTCTTTCGCACTTGTCTACGCGCGCGCGCCGCACTTTGCACGCGGCGCATAGACAGTGCCCGTTTCCTTTCGGTGTGTCTATGCGGAGGGGGATGTAGGTATATTCTCAGGATTTCAGGGTATGGCGCTCGAATGCCACAGGCTGGAGTACTGTAGAAATCTTAGGATATTTTGTACATACTATAGGCAAAAATATATAATTCTGCTTAGGGGAAGAATGGACGACTTAGTGTAAACGCAAAGAGCATCCCTGGCAGATATTGGCCCCAATTTATTGGGTATTTGAAATATCCAATTAATTGGATATCCAATTAATTGGGTTTTACGAAACCATTACATTGGGTTTTACGAAACCATTTTATTGGATATCCAATTAAAACGCGATGTCTGGAAGGATTCAGTATTGCTGTACAGTACCGCGGACAGGGGGGTAATTTTCAGTTTTCTGCTGATGACGTGAGCTGATAGCCCAACTGATTTTACGTATTTTACAAAAAGACCGGGTCGAAAATTCGCACCCAGTCCTGAGATAAAAGGCCTCAAATTTGACCACAATTTGACCTTAATTTTTCACTTTTTCACCCTAAAATGAGGGTAAATAGCCCCACAGTGGGGCTTTGGGGCTATAAATTTGCACACACATAGACCCTATGGGGATAGATGTTCAGACAAATTTTGAGCCCTCTAGCCCTCTTGGTTCAGGAGTTAAAGCTGTTTTTGCTGAAAATCCGAAAATTGCAATTTTTTCATAATTTTCAAAATTTTGAGAGAGTTAGTCCGTGTGCCCGCTGTTTTATTTCTGAATCTTGTAGAGCAGAAAATTTTCTACAAGATAGGCTACATTTGAAAAGAAAGTCACCTATGGGAAATTTTCACAGCAAGGCCTCGAAGAGTGGTGAGTAAGGGTTTTAAGAGTGTGCGTTTTCCCCATTTTTCAAGCTAACTCAACAATATCACGGATACTCTCTCCTCAAAAGTAACCTATCTTATGTAAAATTTGATGAAGATTTAGAAAAAAGTATTTTTGCCCCCAAAAAAGTTTACCCCTAGCATATAATCTTACAAAAGATGTAATTGATTGACAATTTTTGAACATTTTTGGGGTAGGGTTAACTTTTTTGGGGGCAAAAATACTTTTTTCTAAATCTTCATCAAATTTTACATAAGATAGGCTACTTTTGAGGAGAGAGTATCCGTGATATTGTTGAGTTAGCTTGAAAAATGGGGAAAACGCACACTCTTAAAACCCTTACTCGCCACTCTTCGAGGCCTTGCTGTGAAAATTTCCCATTGGTGACTTTCTTTTCAAATGTAGCCTATCTTGTAGCAAATTTTCTGCTCTACAAGATTCAGAAATAAAACAGCGGGCACACTGACTAACTCTCTCAAAATTTTGAAAATTATGGAAAAATTCCAATTTTCGGATTTTCAGCAAAAACAGCTTTAACTCCTGAACCAAGAGGGCTAGAGGGCTCAAAATTTGTCTGAACATTTATCCCCATAGGGTCTATGTGTGTGCAAATTTATAGCCCCAAAGCCCCACTGTGGGGCTATTTACCCTCATTTTAGGGTGAAAAAGTGAAAAATTAAGGTCAACTTTGAGGCCTTATATCTCAGGACTGGGTGCGAATTTTCGACCCGGTCTTTTTGTAAAATACGTAAAATCAGTTGGGCTATCAGCTCACGTCATCAGCAGAAAACTGAAAATTACCCCCCTGTCCACGCAATTCTCAATACTACCTGACATCGCATTTTAATTGGGTTTTACGAAACCATTACATTGGGTTTTACGAAACCATTATAATGGATATTACGATTCATAAATATTACGATTCATCCATTCATAAATATTACGAATAAATAATAAATAAAATAAATAATAAATAAAATGAAATAATAAATATTACGAATGAATATTACGAATGAATTCATCCATTCATAATATTATTAAATATTCATAAATATTACGATTCATCCAATTAATTGGATTCGTAAAAATCGATAATTTCACGAAACCATTGTAATGGGTTTTACGAATCCAATTAATTGGATTTATCCAATCTTTTGGATTCGTAAAACCCATTATAATGGTTTCGTAAAACCCAATGTAATGGTTTCGTAAAACCCAATTAATTGGATATCCAAATAATTGGATATTTCAAATACCCAATAAATTGGGGCCAATATCTGCCAGGGATGCTCTGTGCGTTTACACTAAGTCGTCCATTCTTCCCCTAAGCAGAATTATATATTTTTGCTATAGGTATGTACAGTACAGTGTACGTATAGTACATATGCATGAGCACACCATTTCCTTTTGCGCTCCGATCCGACTATTGGGCCAAGCTTACGTACTGTATGTATGTGAGATAGGTAGTACTGGCAGTACCAAGACTAACATAAGGGAAGAGAGACATGCCAGCTACTTAGTAGGCCTATTGGCTTCGAGTTTCATGCTCCCAATGCTCTTCGTGTATTGGTCCCAATCGGGGGCTCTTACAAAATGCATGCAAAGTACATTTTCCATTACCGTATTTACCGGTGCATAGCCCCATGGGGGTATGCAAAAATTGAGAGGTCCCATATGGGGATGCATAGGGGGGTTATGCATTGGGGGGGGGGTTATGCATGGGGCATTTTTTATGTTTTTGAGAGGTGCGCAGAGGCATATTTTTTAGGTCAAAAGCACGTGTTTTAGGGCATAATTGAGGTCAAAACACGGTTATTCTAGTACAATACACCCCCAAGCAGGCTTATAGGCATCTTAGCTTGGTGTGGGAGTGGCTATGGGTACTATATGACCAGCTTACATAGGTCGGTTCAGTACTGTACAGTACATATGGGGGTATGCATAGGGGGGGGGGGGGGGGGGTTATGCATTTTGCATTTTTTATGTTTTGCCAATATGGGGTATGCATTGGGGGGGGGGGGGGTTATCTACCGGTAAATACGGTATCTAACTTGCACGTACTGTATGCATATATATAATACTGCAACTAGAAGATTCACGCCAAAATTATCGTTAGGTATGTAATGTATGTTAGGTGCAAAAGTGTGAGATGAGTAAATCTAAATGGTAACAATCAATATAATCTTTTGCGCTTCTACAATGATATGTGTCACTTTGTGTTTGCGATCTTCACAGGATTTGGCGGGTTCATCCCTCTGTGCGTCAGCTCTGTCACCAGCTTCTCGTACATGTTCTTGTAGCAATGTTGCAACTGTTGTTGCTTCAAATCCTATAAGAACCGGTCGATGAAAGAGCTGGGCAGTCCACTATGGGAGCCTGAAACCAGCTCATCTCCGATTTCGATGATACCGAGCTCATGTGCGGTCAGATGGGGACGTGCGCTAGAGGGGCGTAATCCCGTGCTGCGCTGAGTCTTCGACTCACGCACTGGCCGCCCAATTTTTCAGGCTACTTGTCTTGTCCTCGTATCTCTTATACCTAGCTGAAGAAGTGTCGAAATTCTCGCATCTTACATTCTTACATAACTTTTCACGAGCTTTCGAATGAGCTCATCAGGTGTCTATCATCGAATTCGGAGATCAACCGGTTTCAGCCTTTGCTCCGGTCTTTCGTGAACCGGTCTCATAAAACATGTTCGATTGGTCAGTGTCTTGCATTATAGGACAAATTTCTGCTGTATTTTGTCAGTTGTACCAATAATATTGAGACTATGCTTGGGGCTGTATGCACGGCCGGAAAGTACGTAGACGAAGTGGAGGGATATAAGAAATGCCGTCTACTGCAGTACCTGTCGCCGCTGCAACTGGCTCTCTATCTGCTGCTGCCTGTCCTGTCGCAGTAGTTGATGCTTGCGCTGTTTTGCCCGAGCCGCGATTTCCTCGTGACTCGCCTCGATTTCTCGTTTGGTTTTCGCCAGTTCCTTCAGCTCTTCAAGCACTGCCTGTTTCTGCAGTGCAACCTGGCCAACGCGCGCACCTGCGCTGACTCGCCCTCGCATCGAAGGCAGTAAGGCATAGCTATTGTTGCTCCAGGGGTTTCGAATGCTCCTTGTGTTGTTGGGCGAGCTGAAAAAGTTACTGTAAAGCTTCATGTATAACCCCCCTTCGAATATAACCCCCCTCGTGTATAACCCCCCATTTGGTGACTAACGATTTTTATCCCCCCTCTAACCAAACTTTTTTACAACGCGTAAAACGCGCAAATAAAGCAAAATAAGCATGTTGGTAATGATTCGGCACATTTTGCTAAGTCTCGTGTATAACCCCCCTCGTGTATAACCCCGTCGAATCGGCGACTAACGATTTTTATCTCCCCGGGGGTTATACACGTAGCTTTACAGTAGCACAGGTATCAACTTCAGTCGTCGCATCGCCGCATCCCCAACCCAGGTGGCTTGTATTGTACGTTTACATACGGTACCTACGAAGGTGTCCTGTCATTGCAATACGGTTGGTACACACACTTGCATGTTGTAGCCTGCACCTACCTGTTCTTTAGCTCTCGCTGTGACTCCGTAGCAACTGCTGTTGTGGTCGTCAAAGCCTTGACCAAAGTGTTATTTTGTCTACAAAATTGAATACTTATCAAAAATCAAGACAATTTTTTACGTCAACTATGCTATCACATCATTAGTTGAATGACAACTTTCGCATCATTACTTGACAAGTTCCCGTATGGTTTCTGTCTGCGAATCATTGGCCGTATCATTCGTTTGAGAAAGAGCTGCCAGTAATCGGTTGCCTTGCATTTGCGGTCGACGTGCAACACCGCCCACTGCAGTGCTGTTCGTGGTACTGTCTCCAATCTGTACGCCCTGTTTCTGAGCCTCGGCATTTCTCTTTCGTACGTAATCGTTCATCCACTTGTTCATCCATTCATTGCTGCGATCTATGCAGGTAGGAACAACCATATGACGACAACCAAAATTGGCGAAACGCCATTGCTGTTAACAAGAACTCATTGTAAGTTGTGTCTGTCACTCCGTCCGTATCATCGACCACCAAAATATGAAGGAGATAGCAGACACTAACGTTGATATGATATTACTATGGCTCTACTATGGATTCTTACTCACCAGTTTTCGCTCCAGTGCTTATGAATCCGGCATTATTAGATGCAGCTCCGACTGGCCTCCAGTCCGGTTTCTTCCTTCCGGTATAGGACGTATAATTTTTGTCAAATGACGCAGACAAGGCCAGTTTTGGGCGCGAGATACTTCGAGGCTTGTGCAATCGTCGGTGATAAGAAGATAACGTGAAGGTGCCGGTTCTTGGTCTCGATTTGTCCAATTCTAGCGGCTCAGAAAGGTTTGAAACAGTGTCGGCATCCAAATCCAAGTCGCTGCTGCTCATCCATTCTGCTTCGGAGCGACTCTTGAGCAGTCGCTTCTGCGAGTCGACTCTCCGCTTACTTCGCTCCGTGTACAGCTTGGAAAACATACGACGAATCTCTCTCATTTGCGAATCGGACATGCCTGCTACTGCCTGAGAAGAAGGCTGCTCATCCCATATTTGTCCTCCGAAATCACCCAGTCCCGTCCAGTCATCATTTCCAACGTAAACATCACTAGGATGCGGCTGCTGCATTGTTCTTGCTTTGGACACGGTAGTGGTGGTCAGGGGAATCGTGATGTCGCTGTAGTTTTTCAGTTTGCCCCAATCACCGAACAGATTGAAGCCAGAGGTGAAGGTGTCCGGCTTCCGATTGCCGAAGAAGTCGGAGGACACTGATGGCATCATTGCCAGTGAATCGGATGATTGGGCAGTTGTGCCAAATAAATTCAGACGAGTTGGAAAATTAGTAGAGGTTGGACAGTAGCTAGGGTTGGCTCCATCCACAACTTTCTCCACTCGTCCCAACTGGTCGAAATGAGCGATGCGAAATCGACCGCCACTTTCCTTGGCTATGATGTGCAGTAATTCGGTTGCGGCAAAATTTGCTTGCGCTAGCGCTCCGCTCGCGAAAAGCACGTGCACTGGACGTCCTTTGCTTGACAGCCTGAAGCAGCAAAAGAGGGAATTTCGGCATAGTACGTACAGTACTTACCTCTATCAATATATATATTTGCAGCCTTACCGCAGGTAGTTGAGGATATCGTGGGTGTTTTCCTGGGGAGCGGAGGCGGCGACTAGGTAGAGCGCCTGGGCGGTTGAATCTGCAAATCCTGCAACGATCGCCGGGATCAGCTGCGGCCGCTGCGTCTGCCCTACTAGTCCCCGTTGCGTCTTGTACGTATCCATCAGCCACCACTCACGCATCCACATGCCCGCCCGCTCCACTGCATCCAATGTGCACGGTGTCACCTGAATGGAGGCAAACAAAAATTTTGGTGAACATGTTACACGTACACACCTCTACAGTGCATTACTTTGTAGGCGTGCATAGTAGTCGCCAAGCAAGAATTGCTACTAATAACATGTATGCTACTAATTGCTACTAATAACAATTCAACATTGTATGGTAAAAAACCAACACATAACCGCATACTGATGGCTACTTACTTTATCGTCCCAAAGATTCGCATGTCTGGAGTAGTGGCCCACATTGAAGAGAAAGCCTGGATTCTGCGTGGCCTGTTTTCGAAGAAGTTCCAGCAAATTTTCTTGGATACCGTGCAGGAAAGCCGCCGTTTCCGTTGAAACTTCCACCAAGAACACCACCGAATTTTCGTTCAGCATTTTTGATTGACTTTCGATCAGTATTCTACGCTATTGCTCGAGTAGATACAGAAGATACTATACTCACCGAGCTAGGGCGGCAAGTGCGAACGCTACGCACTTCGTTGGTGCGAGCGTGTACTGTACTGTACGTAAAAGGCACATGTATTAATGTAGCATATTGTACATACACTCGCCTGATATGTTCTTTTGTAACTAACGCATGTAATGTACGCCAAAGTGTAGTTGTAGTATGAACGCATATGAAGCTTAGCCAAATGCGTCTCCACAACAATACCAAGTCCCAACGTCGTTGCTAAGTGATGTGCTTATTTTATTACAGAACTCGAGCCAAGCACGACACAGGCTCCAAGGGGCGCTACTATTCGGGAACAAAAAATCGACAACAACCACACACAGACATCACTCAACCACCTATTGTAGCAGGTATCTATGTATTTATTACGGTACGCGAATCAGTACTAAACCATACCATACAGCAAAAAAACTTCAGCAGGTACTATGTCTTACGCCATCAGAAACAAAACAAAGCCCCCAAAAAGCGAAAAGCTAGTAAAGTCGTCGAATGATCTTCTCATCCATACGAAAACAGTTCCATGAGAATACGTACTGTACACTGTTTGGACGTTTCTATCCATCTAACCTTTCGCTCTTTGTGAATGTACATACATACAGCATACATAGTATGTAGTGTCTTTCAGCAAACAAATAAAAGAAATGGTATCATAATCAATCGTTAAATCACTTCATTACCAAGCCATATGCATGCAATCTGCTAGCCAATGACAACGGGGAGCTTGGCATTTCTCGGCAGTAAGCCGAGTGATTGCAGTACCACTTGACAAGCTTGCGCCTTACCCTCTCGCTTGTTCCTGGATGGGGTCGCCGGCTGGTACTCCACACCGTTCACAATCACCTCAAGAAATATTTGGTGAACATTTATCCCGCATTACCAAGTAACCGTTCATAACTTTAGCTGATGCAGTGATGGAAAACCCGGCCATGGGGTAAACTCGACCACTTAGTACTAAAGGCCGTTCTTTTAACGTTGTGGCCGGGTTTATCCCACGATACCCAACTTGCAGCTTACTTTCCACATGAAAGTACGCGAGTGATGTTGTCCTGCCTCGGAGCAGGAAAATCTGGGCGGACCCCATCTTCGCTTCGTACACAGCTCCATCAACACAGACGTCGGATGCTTTCCTGTAATGTACATAGCACCTCAGTTCTCCATCACATCACATACCAGAGTATGCGTGCACATAGAGAAACCTGTGCAGATCGGGACAAAGAAGTTCTACTCAAGGCTACGTATGTACGTACGTAGTCAGTAGCCTACTGTACTACCTGCCATGTCCTTTGTGAATGAAACATTAGGTCGATTCCTGCTGGCCGGTATCTCATCCAGAGAGATTAAGCCTAAAAAGAATGGAGTACAGTACCACAACCGTAACAACATCAACCATCAACCTTGCCTCATCAGACAAACTGAGACATTTAGTAGCCGCCTACACACGTGGTGAGCAACTGCCCTACATGTACGTACCTCTGCGATCGGATTTGATGTCGAGCGTGAGTGGTTCTACGGGTCCGCAGCGGGTCCTGCCCAGTCCCTCTCCCGGCTTCCAGCCCATCTTCTGCAGCAGGTGCAGACCCACCCCAGACTCAACCGCCTTCGCGTTCCACAACTGATCCTGCAAACACACCAGCGCACACAATGACTCACTGCGCACGCACTGTTTGAACACGTGACATATGAAAGAATACGTATAATATCACATATGTAGGTACGTAAGTACTTACACAAATCCTTCGCATGCGCAGCATTGGCGCGTACGTTACTCTTAAAAATGTGTACTGTATGTACCTAGTACACGTCGTATCCGTACATACGAATGCACACACATCAGCATAACGAACGCCCTATGTATGCAGTGCACTGAAACCGTAGATAAAAAATCCTGCACAGTATTATCCAAGAACAGATAAGGAATATTCATAAAGAAGTGGAACAACTGGTGTCTTTCTACAGTACCTAAGCCAAAACCTGCCCTGCTTTTGGTGAAAACTACGTACGTACCTGGTCGTGGTATAGTGTAATAAAAAACTCCACCCACCCAAGCAACCTGGAATTCACTTACAAAATGAACAAAGACACCAATCGTTTTCTCTCCTCCATTATTCTTCCTTATCCGTTCTTGGTATTATTCACTTTGAGGGGCTAGCAGAGCTGGCTAGGGTATGCATGAGGTGGCACACCTTCCAACGTGGGCTAACCGCTCACTTACCCAACTCCGCCAGACTGTTCAAGCATATGTTTCTGCCGTCTCCAGTACAACAGCAGCAGCCTATCTGTATGTACGGAGTTCTCAACGGAAAAATCTGTAAGCAGTGTGCAGCAAGCAGTGCGCACTGCTCCGTGGAGTTACAGCAGCGCCCCGACAGAGGGCGCTGATGTCGCTCCACGACTCTCATCACTAAGACACCGCACTAAATGTCCTGCCACGCAGGCATACATACCGTACGTACGTGTACGTACGTACAACGCACCCAAAACTACTCTAAACGGCGATTGGCTTAGTGATGAATTATTGCTTAACAGTACATATCCCTACCATTTACTATACATTCATTTATATAAGTTACTCCCTAACCAACCAGGACTACATGCCAGGGGAGAGATTGTCACAGCCATCAACATACAAGGCAGGAACACCGCGCGAAATCCTGGAAAAAGTATCAAAAAAACAAGTCAAAAAACATTTTGCGCGCTGCACGCTTCCCAGGTTCTTGTTCAGCTGTTACACAAGCTCTCTCTCGTCAGGTAATCCTGGTCCTACCCTTATTCCCAAACGGTGGCCAGTATCAAACGTACACATCAATAGTAAACGCGACACACATACAGTAGGTAAACGGTCCAAGAAACCACCTGTCAATTACAAACGCAGTAAGATTAGCGGTGTAAGGCAGTCTATGCACGCGCGTTTCTACGTGCGTCTACATAGACATATGCATAGACGCACGTAACGTAGCTAGACACATTACTCCACTAATCTTTCTGTAATTTTCAGAGGCGCAGACAAAATAGAAAACAGTATGAAAATGCAGTGACGCATTCGTTCATCACTTACCCTGCGAGCCCAGGCCTGAAATCTCGGGTCTTCCGGGGCCAATTCCGCCGGTGTGAGTACGTTGACGCCCGTGGTACCCGTGAATTGACCGGGCAAATTCTTGCTAGCCGCCCATTTCTTCATCTAAAAAAGCAAACGTTCGACTGAAGAGATGATGCAAAAATGTAGCGTAGTTCATCCTATTTCCTCCCATGTAGAGTCATACCGCGTTCACCAGACGTCCGTACGGACGTACGTCCCACCTATCTAGGAGTAACTAGGAGTACATGTAGGAGTACATGATCCTCCTAGATACGTCAGACGTACGTCCATACGGACGTCTGGTGAACGCGGCATCATTCTTTTCGACAACTAATGCACGGATATTCGGCCTCATGGCGCGTTCACCAGACGTCCGTACGGACGTACGTCCGACGTATCTACATACATGAAGCATGTAGTCCTAGATCGTCCGACGTATTTAGGAGTACACGATTCATGTATGTAGATGCGTCGGACGTACGTCCGTACGGACGTCTGGTGAACGCGCCATCAAATGTATGCGCACGGATCATCAGTTTCCATGCAATTTTTCTGCTACTTACGTGCGGCAGCAAAATAGTGTTCACTCATTGGGACGACTGCACATATACAGTACATACACCTAAGTAACCATCACCATCACCAGAAAACTGGGAAACTCTGTGCTGCGCACTCACCTGTTCCTCTGCCAAGTGCATCATTTTGACGGCTTCCACGTCATTGGGATTCTCCTGCAGTCGCTTCACGGCGTCCAGACGTCGACTCACAATATCCGTTATCCCTTCCGCCGGCTACAACGCACATACATACACAATACGAGCGAGTATACTATACGCTTCACGCTGATCAATGACTCCAACGTAGAAGGCCACGGTTTACGCTTCCGTATGCAAAAAGGGACCGCTCATGGCCCGTTCACAACGAACACTGAACGCCGAAGTTGGAGTTGCGTCAACGCAACGCAGATATCGACTTCGACGCAGATATCGACGTTCAACGCAGATATTAGCGATCGCAGAAAAAAGTAGCATAAACATCGACGAAAACTTGATCGAAATACGTACGTACGTACGTACGAAACAACATCATCATCTATGCCGGCGTTATTATTGGAGAAAAATAAAGATTTGAGTAGCTTTCCATAATCTGCGTTGAACGTCGATATCTGCGTCGAACGTCGATATCTGCGTTGAACGTCGATATCTGCGTTGAACGTCGATATCTGCGTTGCGTTGAGGCCGGCGTCAACGCAACTCCAACTTCGGCGTTCAGCGTTCGTTGTGAACGGACCATTACGGTACATATGCGCGGAATGGTAAAAAAAGCCCAAACAAGGAGCGAAGAGTCCTTGGCCTTCTACATTCTTAGATGCAGTAGTATCCATCAGCGTCACAAGGTACAGCTATTGCCCCCCATTTGTACATGATACAAAACCCCTTTACCCCAAATCATTCACCCATCTCTTACCGGGCTCGGATTATCCCGGAACACGTTATCCTCGTCATTCTGGTTGGTGACGGTGCCACTCGGCAGTCCCTTGGTCATGTTTGCGATGGCGAAGGCCGTTTCGGCAGCGGTGGGCGCCTCTGTGGCCGCGTAGGGCAGGAGGGGCTGGGGTCGGGACGGGGGCGCCGACAGGGCCACCTGGCCTCCCTGGTGCTCCAGGGGCAGCTTCGGGGGCTCCGGCGGCGCCGGCAGAGCCTTCAGCTCCTCCGCGCCTTCGATCGCCGCCGCCCCGCCTCCTTCCACAGGCGTCCACTCCTACACAGTACAGCACAGGCGAAATATGCACATACAGGGAGGGTAGTGTGGGGTAAAACCGGACAAATGGAAGTAGTATCGAGTCCAAAAGTCGCTCAAGAGGGATGAGGAAAAGCTCGATGCCAGGAAGATATGAAAATCGGGCGCCAAACCTAGCCAGGTGATGGTGGGATCAACAGCTGGGGGTTAGGTTAGGTTGGCTTTATTCTCTCCACTGGAAGCTGCTTACCACAGCACTCAGTAGTTTTGGTCACGAGCAAAGTACAAAAGCAAAGGCAAAGGTATTCGGAATTGCCCAGGCACCCGTCCTCTTTACCCCTAATGACCCATTCGTATCGGAAACATACGCTGGGTATGCATGGCTCAGTCGACACACGCAGAGGAATGGACAGCCACGGATGCGCCGGGCGTACGCCGAGCGCATTTCCTTCCTCCAATGTGAATTAGCCATAACATAGACGTCACGTACTAAGTGTACTGAAACATTTGTAGGGTAGTGTGGGGTAAATCCGGACACCTAAGCATTTTTGAACTTGCCGGTTCAGCAAATGATGAACATGGTAGCTCATTTGAATGAGGAGAGTTCAAGGAATCGATTGGTAGAATACTTGTCTCAATCGGTCGTATGGTTGCTGAGATATACTAGGTGTCCGGGTTTACCCCAGAGTACCCTACATGCATACCAGTGCGGCGGTGCCAGCTGCAGGCGTGTCGTGTTTGTGCTGTAGTCCGGAGGAGACGGGGAAGCAGAGGCGCAACTGCGTCTCCTCCTGCTTCCGTTGCAGCGCCGTCTTCGCCGGCAACGCCGTCGCATTCTACAACACAACAACAACCATACTCAACAAATACAATAAAGACCTATGAACTACAACGTGCTTGGCGTCGTTCATCAGAGCAGAATAAAAAGTTGCCTTTTTGTGCAACTTTCTGATTCAAATTCCCGGCGCATACCAGTAGTATTTCCTTCAAATGCGAAAATGCCGATCAAAATATAACGCGAAGGTGGCACCTGCTTCGAGAAACGAAGAAAGCGATGCTCGTTTCCACACCAAGATTTAAAACTTGGTCTGCAGGTCCAAATTCATAGATTCTTGTCCAGACAGAGACATATTTCCGCATCACCACCATACTCTATTACGTTCGTCAGTCAGTTATAATACTTAGTTAGTCGCATTTCGTACCGGTATATTCATGGTGATTTTTGCCTGACTGACGACGAAGGGATGGTTGACGAATTGCTCCGCCTCCTCCTCCGTGTCTTCGCTTTCGCTGCTCACTTCCACGCCTTCTTTCTTCAGTCGCGCCTTGTCCGCCCGCTTCTGCAGCTTCTTGCAGTAGGCTACAAAACATCAAACTACGTTACGTTATGTTTGGAGGCAGTAATCGTAGTATGTACGTGCATGTCTACAGTAGACACAGAGAGCAACTGATAGATAGTACTCGTTTCTCGTTTCTTGTCGTGTACAGGTTTGCGAACGGGCGTGTGGTACGTACGCAGGAGAAAAATTTGTGGGACGCAATTTACTTACTGCATCGAAAAGTTTCCCAATTATTTTACGCAACCCCAGAAATTTCTTCCCTCATGCATGCACCCCAGAAAATTTTTCAACACGCACTCCCAAAATTTTACGTAGGAAAACCCCAAGCCCACATTTGCTCCCATTTTTCTGCCACCCAGCACTTGGCCATTACCGATCAGTTCATCCACTGACTTTCCGCCCGATCTGAGTACGGCGATCTCGTCGGCGGACATGTTTTTGATCTGCTGGAGAGTACCGGCCTGCAGCATGGCGCTGGCGTTCTTGCGCGCGATCTCGAACAGCTTCTTCTTGTCCAGCATCCGCTCGTCCTCAGAACTCACCGACGCACTCCGCTCGCGCTTGTAACGAGCCGTCGGAGACCTACACACACAAGCCAGCACCATCCAATAGCTAGGCATGTACGCACAATCAAAAAGCTGCTTTCGACTCACACAGCGTCAAGCGCATAGCCTGCTCTATGTCACAGCACTCGAATACGGTAAATAATGTACGCACAACTGCTCCCTACAAAACTTGCCGTTTACAGCCTGCTGCAGCATGAATCTAACGGCTACCCAGCCTGTTGTTCCACAACTAATTCCCTCTTGTATGTACTCATACCTGGCTCTGCGCTCCTTCTCCCTCTGTCGCTCTCGCATGGCGGCGCCTCTGCTCCAAGCCCACTTGCCCTTGTCCTCGTCCCGGTTCCTCCTGCGCCCTTCTCCCCTTCGCCGCGGAGAGCGACTCCTGCCGCGTCTGCTCCTGCTCGATCCCCTTCTCTTAGTAGATCTCGAATGCGAGCGAGACGAGCCTTTCTTCCGCTTCTCCTTCTTCGACTTCTTCCTACTCTCCTTCTTCCTCTTCTTTCCGCTGCTGCTCTCTTTCGCGTTATTCTCCCCCTCCTTCTCCTCTCCTTCGTCAGCCGCCTCTCCATCTTCCTCCTTTATCTCGCCGTCGCTCTCGCCTTGGAGCAAATCCTCCAATTCTCCGTCCGTCGAATGACCACCGGCTTCGTCTTCGTCACTAGAAACCACCTCCCCCTCTTCCCCAGTCGCCTGTTGATGGTTGTGATGATGAGCGCTTTTGCGATGCGACTTGATATGTTTCGCACTCTTGATACTGCCGATGATGATGGGCTTCTTCGGCTTCTCTTCTTTCTTCACCACTTTCGGCTGAAGCGTCAGTTCATCGTCGCTGTCGCTGACGTCAACCAGCTTGCGCCTGCTCGGGATGGGGGGCGAGGGGATTCGAGCCTGGATCTTCTTCTTCAGCTTCTCCTTGATCCTCTCGGCCACCGACGCGCCGCCCTCCTTTTGCGCATCTTCGCCTTTTACACTCTCCTCTCCGCCACCTTCCTTTTTCGTCGCGTTTTCTGCTTCCGCCTCTTTCTTCTTTTCCTCTTCTCCGGTTGCAGGCTCCTTGCTGCCATCCGCTTTCTCTACCTGCACGTTCTTCAATTTCACGTTGCGAGGAACGAAATCGGACGTCGAGCTCTTGGCTGCTGGCAGAATGAGCTTCTTCTTCGCCGCGCCTTCCACGTTATCTTTCGAGAGCGGGATGTCATCTTCTTCTGTCTCCTTCGCAGCCTTCTTCCTGTTCTCATCCCCGTCAAAATAGGCAGGCGATGCTTCGCTGGCCTCCATTTCCAGCACAGTTTCCGGAACTTTGTGTCCTTTCTCTCTTAGATACTCTGAGAGCTTCACGGCTTTTACAGGGACGGGAGGAGGGGCCGGTTTCTCATCATCATCCTCCTCGGTTTCCTCCTCTTCTTTCTTTGCCGTTTCCTCTCCTTCTTCATCCGACTCCTTGGCACTGTCTTCTTCTTCTTCCTTTCCAGAGTCTTTCGCTTCCGTATTTGCCACAGCGGGCGCTTGTATAATGTTCAACAGTGATGCAACCTCCTGCTCCGTTTTATTTTTTGCATCATCTGCGTCTTCGATCCGATGTTTCTTCGCTTTTGGCAGCTCATCGCTGGTTTTTCTCTCAGCACTTTTCTTCCCGAGCTCCTTGGTCTCTTCTTCTTTCTCCTTTTTTCTTTTACTAGAAGAGCTGTCATGATGCCGATCTTTGTTATCCTTTTTCTCCTTTTCACGCCGTTCCTTCTTCTTCTCTTTGTGCCGTTTCGCTACGTGTTCCCAGTCTTCGGGATGCAAAGATTTGGGCGGCTCCAAAACACGCGGAATTCCCGGGGTTACCGTGATCAATTTCTCCGGATCGAATTCCACGCCTTTCGAGACGTCGCGAAATAAATCTTCGAGAATTGCCGCTGATCCGACCGTTCGCTTTTTCCTCGAGGAGGAGGAAGAGGAAGATGAAGGTTTGCGCGGAAGGCGCGGGGATGGACTGCGACTCCTGCGCGGATATCCGCGCGAATAACGCCAAGACGACATTCTTTTTCCTTGCCAAATTGATGCCTTTTTGAGCGGTTTTTGATGCTTGTTGAAGAACGTCTTGATGGCCTAACACCCTTTCATTCCTGTCCCGCCAGTCGGTCCTCCTTTCCTACTCATCTTTCTTTGTCTTGTTTGTCTTTCTCTTTTTTCTTTTCTTTTCTTTCGTTTTGTTTCGTTTCTAGAAATCGGCCTGTTAGCGCACTGTAGCATTTTGTCTTACATGTGGTTTTCCGCGAATTACATGGAGAAGTTGGGCCAAATAGAAAAATCACAGTGCCTACGGGCCTAACTTATTATATAGCCTAGCCTACCGAACCCTAAATAACCTACTTTTCTTGGCGGGCCCCCCTTTTGCCTTGCACCCCCGCCGCCGTCCCCCCCCCCCCCCCCCCCCCCCACCCCCCCCCCCCCCCCCCCCCCCCCCCCCCCCCCCCCCCCCCCCCCCCCCCCCCATTTTTATGTCGGAGGATGCTCCAGCTTCTTTCCTAGTACTGGAGCTTGAAGATGAGGATGAGGCGGAAGTGGTGGAAGAATGGAGAGGTGCGTTTCAGATGGTCCTGCAATGGCTCATTCGAGTGCTCATTCACATCGGAAGAAAATGCACTTCGCCGAACGCCCAGCCCATTTTCCAAGCTGTCCACGCCAATACCTTTGCGTGTATTGAGCCATGGACACGCCGAGGCCGAGCGCATGCCTCCGATGTGAATGGGCCATATGAATGCATAGGCGCCCGCCCAAATTCTCATGGCTCCAGGAAAAAAGTATGGGGTTTTTCTTTTCGCGTATAATTCTTCAAAGGTTTTGGTTTTCAGATTGACGAAAACTAAAACTACAGTACCCATTCTAATTCCAACATTGGCCCATCAAAAACGCACCTGCTCATCATCCGATGACGTTTGCTGAGTTGCTGGAGCCGTGCTCTTGCTCTCACTGGCACTGGTTTTCTCAGTTTTGCTCACTTTGCTCGTGCTGGCCTGAGTCAAAGAGGAAACATCACTTTTCTCGGTTGACATGATCCCTGCCTTCTTCTCGTCTCCTGGCTTCCCTTTTTCGCCTTGTTTTCCTTCCATTCCTCCACTTTCCTTCGACTCTTGAGCGGTGGCCTTCTCTGCCGATTCTGTCATCGTCGTCGTTTCCTCCATTGTAGACTTCGTTTCGGTTTCATGGACTTCAGCTGGTCCCCCCTTCTCCAGCGGTTTTGCAATCTCCGCCCCAGGTTGCAGACTTTCCATCGTCCTCTCTTTCATCTCCTTTTGCCGTTTGTCAATCTGCCAGAAGTAGGAGGTGAGAAAATGGTTGTGATAACGGATGTCCGACAAGTAGCGCGTCGTGTACGCGAAGCACTGTCTGAGTACGTTGAACAGAAAGAGAATGAGCAACGCCCGAAGGATCAGGGCGACGACGTCCAGAAAATATTTCACTCCTGCAAGGTAGTCACCATATGCAGTAAGGGAATTGGGTTGGGCGATGCTGAACCCGCGGCATTTAGTGAAAGTTTGGATCGGTGTCTGCGCGGTCGTCGACGTCATTTTGTTGTCAATTCCTCCTTTCACTCGCTCCTTTTCAGCTCCCATAAGATTGAACAAGGTCGACGACCGCGCAGACAGACACCGACCCAAACTTTCACTAAATGCCGCGGGGTCAGCATTGACCAACCCAATTCCCTTACTGCGTAAGGTGGCGAGCACTTTATTTTATAGTCCGAAGGCGCATCATGGACGTTCGTACATGTAAAACTTGCGATGGGTCAAGCCTCATTCACATCGAAGACATGCGCCTGCTATGTGGAGCGTACACCAGCGTGTCAATGGCTCGAAGTCGAAACATGCAAGGACAGCCACGGAATGGATACGCCGGGCGTACGCCGAGGAGTGTGAATGAGACATTAGATTACATACCCTCCACACTAGCGCTGAGTTCCATTCGGACGCCTTCCACCGCGAATTTGTTCACAACTCTCGGCGGTTCGTTCAGCGTGAACAGGACGTGCGTGTTCAGAGTTTGTTCCAGCATTTCTTCATCCAGCACGGCTTCATCCAGAGTGTGGTCGAAATCGTGGCTTTTCCCGACCACAACTTGAACATCGTTCACGCATTCATCATCTAAAGGCCGCTTGCACACGCTGAAGATTTTCGGGGTAACAGATACGTAAACATAATGACATTTTATGACATGAATAATGGCATTTGCAACGGCAATGCATCGCAATAGCAACATCAAGCTGCTATTTGTGTATTTCGCGGGGCAAATTTCGCATATTGCATATTTCGCTGGGCAAATCAAGGGAAATGCTTGCTCCATGTTTGGATGGTGTGTGAATAATGTGGCTATTGGCCTATACAATAGGCCTATGGCAATGCAAATTTCATTTCAATGAGCAGTGTGGGAAGGGAAGCACCACCACGGCTGGGTGGGAATATGTGGTCACTATTGACCAGAGACCCGAAAATATTAGACGTGTGCACGCAGCCTAAGACCAAGTATGATTTGGCGATGTCGCAAAACGGAACCACGTGCAGCAGGGGACACACCAGCCACTCCAACCACCAAGGAACGATGTCGCTCTTGAAACAGTATCCCACAATGTCGTGACAGACCAGCCACTCAGCCATCTCGGTTGTGCTTCCCTCCACACATTGCAGGGCGACTCCCAGCTCCGGCTATTCCTTTGACGAGTCAGCCCAGTGGCTGGCCACCGCCTCCACCCAAAGCGTGGTGCCTGGACTATGGAGCTTTCCCACTGTCCCAGGTTTTGATTTGCATGATGGATTTGTGCAAGTTTCGCATCTGACATTAGCAGCTTGACGTTGTTTTATTACAATACATCCCATTTGCCTAAAATGCCATTATTGACCATAAAATGTTCATACGGTACGTACTTCGTACCGGAAGAGCGCCGCACCTGTAGCCGGGCCTAGAATGAGTGAATGCCCAAACGATGTTCAGAGTTGTGGTCGGCAAAAGCGCACCATTTCGACCACACTCTGGATGAAGCCGTGCTGGATGAAGAAATGCTGGAACAAACGCTGGAACACGCACGTCCTGTTCATCCTGAACGAACCGCTGAAAGTCGTGGACAAATTCGCGGTGGAAGGTGTCCGAATGGAACTCAGCGCTAGTGTGGAGGGATCTGATGTTAATTCACATTGGAAAATCTTATTCACACTCCTCGGCGTACGCCGCGGGCGATCCACGGTGTGGCTGTCTTTGGATGTTTGCCAACTCTCCAGCCATTGCACACGCCGGTGTGCGCTCCACAATTAGCGAGGCGCATGTCTTCGCTATGATATGAGGCTTGACCCCGTCGCAAGTTTTACATGTACAAACGTCCATGATGCGCCCTTTTGACTATAAATGAGGTGCTCGCTACTAACTGCAGTAAGGAATTGGTTGGTCAATGTGGACCCGGCGGCATTTAGTGAAAGTTTGGGTCGGTGTCTGTCTGCGCGGTCGTCGACCTTGTTCAATCTTATGGGAGCTGAAAAGGAGCGAGTGAAAGGGCGTATCGACAACAAACTTAACGTCGACGACCGCGCAGACACCGATCCAACTTTCACTAAATGCCGCGGGTTCAGCATCGCCCAACCCAATTCCCTTACTGCACATGCTGTTGCACTTGCGAGGTAGCGTGAATATTTTCTGGACGCTCATGATCCTTCGGGCGGTTTGCTCTTTCTTTTTCTGTTCAACGTACTCCAGACAGTGCTTCGCGTACTCGACGCGCTACCTGTCGGACATCCATTTTTATCACATCCATTTTCTATCCTGACTTCCGGCAGATGTAACAAAAGGCGATCAGAAGGGGGACGAAAGACCGGGGAGGAGGAAGAAGTCCAACCGGGGAAGAAACCGGAGAAGGGGGGACCGCTGGAGAGGAGCTCCGACTAGGTCCCGTGAAACCGAAAACGGTTAATTCTACAATGGAGGAAACGACGACGATGACAGAATCGGCAGAGAAGGCCTCCGCTCAAGTGTCGAAGGAAAGTGGAGGAATGGAAGGGATACCAAGGGGGAAAAGGGAAGCCGAGGAGATGAGAAGAGAAGGCAGGGATCATGTCAACCGAGAAAAGTG
This sequence comes from Epsilonema sp. ZAB3_2, assembly GCA_030247985.1. Taxonomy (NCBI): domain Eukaryota; kingdom Metazoa; phylum Nematoda; class Chromadorea; order Desmodorida; family Epsilonematidae; genus Epsilonema; species Epsilonema sp. ZAB3_2. The sequence continues at coordinate 41,177 of JASAMW010004653.1, forward strand.
ATGTTTCCTCTTTGACTCAGGCCAGCACGAGCAAAGTGAGCAAAACTGAGAAAACCAGTGCCAGTGAGAGCAAGAGCACGGCTCCAGCAACTCAGCAAACGTCATCGGATGATGAGCAGGTGCGTTTTTGATGGGCCAATGTTGGAATTAGAATGGGTACTGTAGTTTTAGTTTTCGTCAATCTGAAAACCAAAACCTTTGAAGAATTATACGCGAAAAGAAAAACCCCATACTTTTTTCCTGGAGCCATGAGAATTTGGGCGGGCGCCTATGCATTCATATGGCCCATTCACATCGGAGGCATGCGCTCGGCCTCGGCGTGTCCATGGCTCAATACACGCAAAGGTATTGGCGTGGACAGCTTGGAAAATGGGCTGGGCGTTCGGCGAAGTGCATTTTCTTCCGATGTGAATGAGCACTCGAATGAGCCATTGCAGGACCATCTGAAACGCACCTCTCCATTCTTCCACCACTTCCGCCTCATCCTCATCTTCAAGCTCCAGTACTAGGAAAGAAGCTGGAGCATCCTCCGACATAAAAATTGACGTCGTTCATGATCCTCCACAACAAGAGCAGCTGCCACCTGCACCTGCTAATATTGTGCCATCGCGAAAATACTTTCATTTGGGAACAATTCACGCCTACGAGAAGCGTCAATTCAAGCTGATCTCACCGTTCAGTCCTGTGCCATCAGGTAATTGGGTTCAAAGAAGTAAAAAAATAAAAATTCTGTCCGCTGTAAAATTAAGTTTTTTTGGGTTAGTCGGAAATAAGATAGTATATACCCCTTAATTCTTCTCATTGGTTGAATGGTGTACCTAGGCGCTGAATTGATGGGCATGCTGATTTCTCTGCTCAAATTGGTTGTCATTATCGTGGTGCTGATATCAGTCTGCCTGCTTGACTATGCTCTGTATGAAGCGATGGAGCTTGTAAGGAAGAATCTTCTCTAAATGACCAATGCTTGTCTGGGACTACAGTATGCACTGGTAAAATAAATACGGTATTTTATTATCACAGATGGATAACACAAATCGATATTCTAGGGCAGCCATGTTGGATACCGGCGTTTGGCCTGGTACGTGGATGGAGACGGTTTTATTGCAAAAATGGTGGACTGACATGATGTATTCGTTTTACAAAGAGCAGACGATCAACTGGACGTTCAGTAACGAAGAGTGCCTCATTCACCCAAGAAAGCTCCCCGAAAAGTTTCTACTCGGAAGGGGGACTTTTTGTGGGTATTCTACTCTTCGCTGTTCATGTGTTCTTGACATTTTTCATCCAGCGAATGAAACTATTTCTGGTGGTGGCCAATGTGTTTCCAAGCCGGCAAAAAGCAAGGATTCTCTGGCTATACAATCATTTGCTGAGAGAACGGTAAGTAAGGGCAGTGCAAATGCTTTTTTCAGTGTGAGCTCTCTCAACACGTTTAGCAGTTTTACTATTGCGCTTGGACTTTTGTTTTAGGGCTCTACTCTTCTAACTAAGAAAAGACAAATTCACGCTGACTGAAAAAAATCAAAGAATTGGCAAATACAGGTCATTTTTTCGTTATGAGTGTTTGATTTTTTATTGGCGTCTTTCTGTGTTATGGCTATGGCTATATACATACAGTATGTAGTGTCTCTAATCAACCGTTTTTAGAGT
>JASAMW010004654.1:0-22975 GCA_030247985.1 Epsilonema sp. ZAB3_2
AGATAGGCTATATGATACAGTGTTAAGTTAACAGAACAGTATGAGTTCGAGAACCGTTTGCAAAAGGATGATTCAACAAGCTGTGTTTTCCGTGTTTTCTTCACAGTGGACGTTGCCCACTCCCACGTGACCGCTGGATGCGTAGTCACTTGATGCTGCTTCATCCAACTTCTTGAGTTCCTCGTCTTCCTCGGAAGATCCGTTGGTGACAGCTGTCATCATCTGTTCTGCTTCCAATTCAGCCAACGGCGACTGAATAGACGAGACTTTTCGGGAAGAGGAGGTGTCAGAGAAGGCGCTCAGAGTGCTGCATCGTCGATTGTATTAGCGACTGGCCACTCCTGAACCCGACACACTTACACCACCAGATATCAGGGCCAATGGAGCAGCTGCCGCAGCCTCCTCCCATCCTCCGAAGCATCTGCTAACAACAATTCTACATAGGAGACCATTCGTATACATAGTACGTGTAGTACATCATATCATACATACATGAATACATACATATCATGCTACATACGTACTGTAGGTAGGTACTTACTTACATATGTACAATGTTGCCAAATATTCAGCTATGCATATTGGAGGGCTATGTATGCATGCAATGCATGCAGTAGCACCGGGTATAAATATGGTAAAATTATCGTCACATTGAAGTACTAACCTTTTGCCTTCATCACGCCAAGCAGGGTGAACTTTCCGAAGTTGGTGCTTTTGAAGAGGCTGCGTATCTGATAGCGATTGAACAGCTGCTCATCATGCTTGGCCATGAACACTGAGAGGATGAGAACAGCGGACAGTTCCGTGCAGAGGAAGGAGATCATAACGGCGAGAATGGAATAGCCGAAGCGATAGTTGAAGATCGGCTCGTCCGCCGCTGTTTCCGCGTACATCTTCTTCCCAACCTCTCGAGACACTCGCGCCATGTACAAAATCAAGCACAAAAACGTGGCCATCCCTATCGCACACAGCACAGGGTGCGTGCAATGCCAAAGCAAGACGAATCAACCAAGGAAGACGTTCGAAACGTCTATACGTGTGTGTACTAACAATCATTACCTGTAAGAATATGCAATATACCCGCCACCAAGTTCAACTGATAAGCGGATTTCTTGCAGACACAGATCATGGTGCAGATCCAAGCAATTATGACGAAGAAAGCGCCAATCAGCAGAAACAGCATCGAAATCCGCACTGCCGCTGAAACATCACTCCCACTACCAGTCCACTCCTCATCCTGTACGTATGTATTTTGTCGTACCAGAGTATGTACGTAGTAGGTACGCTACCTCTACACATGTATGTACCTTCCACAGAAGCGGTTGTATCACCAGGCAATTCACTACTGAAGTAATCGATATAGCGGCATTCATAGCGATTCTCAGCTAAAAGACGAAGCCTTCGTTCACCTGCTGTGTATTACGTACTGTATTTTACAGCGTAATCAACGGGCTCACGTTCATTGAAGCAGGATTTCCAAGTTCCAAGTGTAGAATTCTTGTAGAAGTGTGGCTTTTCTAGTTCCTCCAGCGTCTCAAGCTTCTCATTCAGCGTCTGATTTTTAGGCTGATAGTACTTGAGCAGTTCCTTGGTATAGAGCCAGTTATTTGTGGACATGCCAATGACCAGAAATCCGACAGCCAGAGTGCCAAAATATGCGGACCACTTGAGAAATAAGATTCGATTGCGGGCGGACAGTTTCACATACTGATGTTGAGTCATGTTGAGTAAAGTGAGCAAAAAATGCTGGCCAACGGCGTACGGATGCCAAAAATTAAGGAGGAATGTGAGGGTGGCTGAGGAATTGAAAGAGGCTTCAACAAGGGATACGGGCGAATACTGAGGGGAAGCTAAAGAGCGAGGATCAACAATCGTCACCGTCTTTGGCTGAGATTTTCGCTCATACTCGTAATCCAGAGTATTGATTCTCTGGCGACCCAGACCAACGTCTCTGTCCATCAAATCACTTTTGGTCATAATGTTGTTGATGACGCCTCATTCACAGGTTCCGTGCGTAACGTACCGTATGTTCAATTCAAGCGATGAGAAGGCTTTAGGCGAGTTGTGTCAGTCAATCAAGAACAAGTTTACAGGTCTCCGTGTATGGCTATGCTCGTGTTCATTCATGGAGACTTCTCTCCCGTAAAACAGAAAAGTACTCACTTTAAGCGCCAGGAGACTTCTTGGTCGGAAACATTGTGGTCCACAGGGATACAGTTTAGAAAAGGGCAAAAGCGGTTAGCGGAAAGCTAATGTAAATAGAAGTGCGTTGGCGTAGAGCGTGGTTTTGGAGGAGCAATCTATTACGCCACGTTTTCACGGAACAACGGAACGTGCGCCAGCTTGCAATCAGTGCATATACGCGTAGTAAAAACGGTACAATACTCTATGGTACGTACGTGGACAAAATGAATTTTGAAGCATAACCCGCATTTTGCAAGTCGGTATGTGTACGTACGAACGAGTGAAATGAAGAATCCCCAAATCAAATTTCCCTTCCTCCGCTTTTAATTTTGACTACCCATCTCAAAGTGCCAGTATTGGGGTGGAAACACATATCACGTGACGCTTTTTAGCAGGGCTCGACCCCCCCCCCCTCCCCCCCCCCTGTGCCAAAATGTGACGCTTTCGTGACGCTTGGGCCTACCCCCCCCCCCCCCCCCCCCCCCAGTGGCGTCACGTGACGCTATTATATACCACAGTGGCACCGTATGTATGGAAATGTGTACAGTAGAGTACCATATATTTATTCGTAATCCAGCAACAAGGCAATCAATGTCTGGGAGTGTGTATTATGCAGCATGAAACAATAAATACCTACCATCACCAATAGACAGGTATAACAAGCAATGGCAAGTATGTAAGGTATATGTACAATGGCAAGTATGTATGATGTATGTAGGTATATGTACTGTAGTACAAAATCGGCGTCACGTGACGTTTGGCCGTACCCCCCGCCCCCCCCCCCCCCCCCTAAACGTGACGCTTTCGTGACGTTTGGCCGACCCCCCCCCCCCCCCTCCCCCCCCTGGGGGCGTCACGTGATATATGCATGGGCCCTTGGACATTCGTCTAGAAAGCACGGATCCCATGCTGATGGGTCAGTGCAGCACTCGGATGAGGAAAAGTCTGTGCTCATCCTTCCTAAAGTACCATGTTTTCCTGCGGGGACGAAAAAATGCTCAGCCTCCTATGCGTACCACTGTGCGCTACTTTCTTGCGGAGTAGTCCCTCATTTCAATTCCTCGTACAGTAGTTAGTTAGTATTGGGAAGGAACAGCTTGGAATTAAGTGGGCTTTAGCACATCACCAAATCCACATGGGCAATGCCAATCCACCACAATGAGCATCACACCCAACTTCAACTGCGAGCCAAACCACCACCAATCCAATCTTCATAACTGCAGTACCACATTTGACAATAGAGAGGAAAATTCTGCCACAGTAACAAGCGCCGTACTTTCACCACAATTTGTACGCCACTGTACCATGTATGTACATACATATACGAATGCACAATGAACCGACGTACGCGAAAGTAATGTGCGTACGTACGTACAGTACGAATATGTAGTATGTCTATTCGTACGTGCACCAATGGCTCAATTGATTTGGTCCGAGTCCTACATACTAGCAGCTACATGAAGCTTCAAGGGCCGTAATTTGGGTATGTGCGAGAAACTGAAGCAAATATAAGAAGCAGAGCAGCAGTCGAGATGCAGACATGATCATGCATTAGCAGCCAGCCGATTGAATTGCCCAACTACTAAATAGCAAGAAAGGCAAAGGACATGACAAGTCAAATTTTGAAAAGGGAGCCCGATCCAGGCAGTGTGACTGTACATACAGCGACGCACCTAGTACTTGCACCACCAACTTCCGCAGAACTCATCCGACATTACATAAACGTACGTACGTATGAACGCTCAGTTGTAATGTAAGGTGGTTACGGCCTACGGGTGTGCCAAATTCACGCATAAGGCTTCTTTGCTCAGGCGTAGACTCTGTATTACCACTGAAAGAAGCATTTACGGCTTCAGACATTCGCAACTTTATGAGAGGCAATCTGCCTTTCACAATGCACTGCATTGTAATGTACGGACATGGAGCTAATGAATGAGCATGTTTCACCTTACCATCACCCCATCTACTATGCAATTACGTACAGTACATACACGTACACAACAATGACATATATACATGCGCATATAAAAGGTAACGACATGAAACTGCAGCATCTACAATTGCATCCAAGCGAGATTTGTCTCTAGGCCTTTTGCCTATGCTGCAGGTACTCCCGCAGCATAGAGATACATTAAGCGCGAAGCAAAATTGTATGAGTGGTGCGCTTCGGACGTGCTCCGAGTTTGCTCCGAGCGAGTTCGCTCCGAGTTTGAAATGACTTCGTATTGAACCGAAACGAACGTCCGTACGTCATCGAATTACAAACTCGGTTGTTCACACGCACGTTCCGAAAAACGGAGCGAGTTCGGTGCGAACTCGGAGAATTTACATGTTGAAGCATAATAGTCAGGGCCAGAGTTCACGTCTGAAGCGCACCGTGTCTTTTCGCGGCACGGGTAAAGGCTCGAAGACACATGTCACTGGATGAACTATATACAGGCTGTTTACTATGATAGATATGCAACCTCTAAAATGCTTATAACTTCTGTATTAAGAGAGGAATTTCAACCAGGTTTTTTTATTAGAAACTTGAAAATATGGCTGACAAGCATGCAAAATTTCATTAACGTACTTGCACTATTAACGAAGAAACAAGCGACGCGTTTTCAGGTTCTATTTTTCGATGTCTCCGCCTCCGCTCTCCAGCACCTGTGCAGCCATCTTCAAAACTCTGGAAAGACTCTTTTTCAAGCATGTTCATAGGGATGGCGGCACTCTTCCCTTTATGTTTTGGCATTGTAAGCTCCAGAAGATCCGAATGGATGCTGGAATGGAGCGGAACGCTCACCTCTTTCCATGTGGACTTCAAAAATCGAGCGCTTTTCACGCCACTGCCGATTTCGACCCCAATGTTTGAGGTTTCATAATTCTCTTCGTACTTAAGACCCATCAATGAAATTTTGCATGCTTGTCAGCCATATTTTCAAGTTTCTAAGAAAAAAAACCTGGTTGAAATTCCTCTCTTAATACAGAAGTTATAAGCATTTTAGAGGTTGCATATCATAGTAAACAGCCTGTATATTTAGTAACACCTCGCAGATTATCCGCATTTCTGTGTACAAGCATATGTCAAATGTATACCGTATTTACCGGTAGATAACCCCCCCCCCCAATGCATAACCCCCCCCAATGCATACCCCCATATTGGCAAAACATAAAAAATGCCCAATGCATACCCCCCCCCCCCCCCCCTATGCATACCCCCATATGTACTGTAGAGTTGCTGCAACTTTTTGGAAGACGGAAAACGGATCGATAATGCGTTTGGTAATACAGTGTTTGAGCGTTTTAGGAAATACATCAGTAGTGGACAGGGAGAAGGGAGGGAGGGAGGAACAGGCCATCGAGCGGAGCGACGAGTGCTGCTCGCTGGTCAAAGGAGAGACCAAAGGCTATAGCACAAGAGGAAAACAAATGAGCGGGGCTGCGTGTGGCAGGCAGGACAAGGCTAGCCCAAACAGGGAGGAAGGAACAACTTGCGTGCCGCAGAAAGAAGACAGGCTCGCTGGGTTGGGCAGCCTTCACTAATTGCCCTCAAGGAGCGCACAACAAACAGCCAAGAAGGGCGATGACAAGATAAGTGGAAACCCTAACCCAAAAAGTGACCAGAGAAAATAAACGCCTCTCCTCCGTCTTCCATAAACTTGAGGCTACTATACAGTACCTAAACCTACCTATGTAAGCTGGTCATATAGTACCCAAAGCCACTCCCACACCAAGCTAAGATGCCTATAAGCCTGCTTGGGGGTGTATTGTACTAGAATAACCGTGTTTTGACCTCAATTATGCCCTAAAACACGTGCTTTTGACCTAAAAAATATGCCTCTGCGCACCTCTCAAAAACATAAAAAATGCCCCATGCATAACCCCCCCCCCCCAATGCATAACCCCCCTATGCATACCCCCATATGGGACCTCTCAATTTTTGCATACCCCCATGGGGCTATGCACCGGTAAATACGGTACTAAACCTTCTCACATCTGCTGACAGGTTGTCGCATTCTCGTACTAAGTGCATACCTATGTGGCGAATGGCGATGATGTCTTATTTGATTTTTGTTTTTGCTGTTTGATCGTTAACGGTTGAAGGCGCAGCATGCGGATCCAACACCAACTCCGGTCGATACTCGGCACATTGTTTCTGTGCAAATATGTAGAGGCTAATGCATAATATGTACGAACGTTTGTGAACGATCAAGGGTTTCTTTCTTTCGTATTACTTACTAGTTCGGTATCAGAAGGAACCCGGGACAAAAAGTCGAGAACTTCATTGTTATCCACATAATTAGGATCCCGTAATTTATTCGAAAATTTCTTTGTTCCTGAAACATGGCAATCCAACATCTCATCATCTCAATCCATCATATGTATACTGTTATATAACTAAACTGCAGATCTGTCATGTAGGGTGATGGATCTTACCCCAAGCTAAAAGAAGCCATCGAAAAGGAACGAAATAGAGCACGACAGATGCAAGAGCCAACACGATCAGTGCAAGCCATGACAGAAATTTTGAAGTGAAATTGAACGTGCTAAAACAATATTCGTGCTCACGTATGTACATACTGTACGTACGTAATAATACTACTAGTAGTTTGTACGGCGCTGTTGTACAGAAATGTTTGTACTTCTTGATTTTCTCCATGTGTGCCACAACCACGTCCAACTTTGCTTGAACTTGGGCCAAAATCTCCTGCGCAGCATAAAACCGCTCTTTGATCGACGTACTCTCGTTCTGCACAGACACATGCAAAGTACAGTACACAGATGACACATACATAGTATCCATTCTCCACGTCATCAACCAAATTGCCGTCCTCTTACCGCCGCTGCTTTCTTGTTCTTCTTCGTGTCCACCTATGCAAAATAGCAAACATCACTAGCAGTGGACACCTTTTTCTCACGTATTCATACGTGGTGAGGTTTAAACTCCCGGTGAATCCATCGACCTCACTATGCTTCATCGCATACTGCACTTACGGAGAATTCCCCGGGAGTTCTCTCGCTACGTATGTAGCGCCCTAAACCGCCGATTTAGTTACCGATCTAAATAATATATTGTATGTTGAAACAAAAGTGGCCAACTATGTAGTGTATTGTATGTACTTTGGCGTCCTCGGCAAGATCATCGTCGTCTGGTTCCGAGTCTGCGTATTCCTAAACATACAGAAAATAACATGCATACACAAATCGACAATATAGCACATTATGGTATAGTATCAATCTGTACATAAATAAATATACAGGCCTTTAGGAACGAACATCGTCGGCGTGTTCATCCTTGATGCTGAAACTTCCGACCAGTGCATTGTACAGCAGCGGTTTCACGAACAACGTCAACAAGATGAGGGGTAGCATGAATAGGTGGAAGTTGTACACAATCAACACGTAGGCCTGAAGCACTCACAATTGTACAACATATAGAATATGTACTACTGTAAATTACCGCGCATTCGCTACCGACGCGCAGTACATGATCATCGTACGATATAGCAGAGTATGGATCTGGGCGGGGACTCCCAAGACCAGGCGCTCTCGAGGAATGCGTGGACACTGCCCAGAGTCTGTCCGAAGCTCTTCAGCTTGTTCACACTCCGCATGAACTGCTGACGACGAAACTTCAACTCCACAGCCACGTACTTCTCCTCCTTCGGCTTGAACGTCCGAACACTCGCCCGAATCTGCACATATACGTACTTACAGTATGTAGGGAGGAGCGCATACCACCATACTGTACTACGTATGTGGAGCGGAAACAGCTGCTTACTGGATTGTAGACCAGTTCCATCTCGAGAAGCACTTGTCCCTTGGCTCTGCGCCGAAGCTTCCTGTCCTTCAGAGCGTACCATCGCTTCTCTCCATTCCGAATCTATGTACAGTCAACGCAATACTCGACCAGCTTAGCTGAGTCGCACCACGCTCCCTCATACCACATGCGAGCTCAACACTAACCCGTATGCACACGCAGGCATCAAGTATGTATGTAGGAAGCTGGGTGAAAGAAGGGCTCACTTTGAGCAGTGGGATGACAACTTTCCCCAGGAACTCCACCTTCTTGTTGGGATCATCGTCGTACACGGATACTTCCAGTGCCGTGTGCACATCCTTCACGTTGAATGTGAAGATCTTGTTCCATTCCGGCGTCACCGTCCTGGGCTGCGTATGCGTCTGCAGTCGAGTATTCACCAACTCCAACACACAAAACGGATCGCACTTCCCTGCATCAACAATCAGAAGCAGCGCGTATGGGAACCAACATATGTGTATGTATGTATAGGTATAATATTTGATAAATAGAAACGAATCTCACCAAATTTTGTGTATGCAGCTTCACCGGCCTTAAGCTCCAAAAACTACAATCACACAATATCAAATCATATTCCTATTATATTACCTAAATATTTTAGGTACATTGCGCTCTAATATGAATAGTCTTCAATACAATATGTGACACATTACTGCAGTGCAGCCACTCATTACTACAGTATGTAATACGGGTGGTTACCTTTTACCGTCAGATGACCAATATCCTTCATATTTTGATAAAATTTCAACGCCTGCTGAAACAAAATAATAGCGCGCATACCAGTCGTATGTACGTACTGTACGCAGTACGCTATAGTAGTGCATCGTTGCGAATATGCTATCTATCTACATTATTTGGCGAGGATTGTGCTTCGCTCCTCCTGAACGTATCTCATTCCTTCTTCATCCAGATCGTCACCAGTACTGGAGCCTTTCGTGCGGATATGGTCATCAACATGTACAACTTCCCAGGTTTGTCCAGAGTTCAGCCATTTGTGATGTGTCACTTCCCGCTCAAACTCTTCAAATCAATGGAGCATCTAAATCAACTGTTGATAACGGCACAAACTTTAGTGATAAGAAGCGAAAGATGTTTGAGGTTATCTGTCAAGTCCACAGAGTGACCAGTGATTCTAATTTTTGCCAATAATACGTACCTTACCTTGGTGACCCACTTCGAATATTTTTGTCTTTCTATGAACCTGCACTTGGTGATCCCAAGTCTGCTCTGTATGCACATAATTTTATGCGGACGCATACTTACTTTCCTACGTATGTAAAATGAGTGAAACTCACATAATGAGTGAAAAAAGCGAAAACATAAACATACTTTTTTAATACATAAATTGTACACGTACGTACGGTAGCCAAAGGAGAAAGAATAGAGAAATAATCCCTCTTTACCTTGAAGGGCCATGAGACATCGTTGAATATCAAATTGGCATCGATTTTGATGCGTCCTGCCGAAATTGTCACAAACCGGCAGAAAATCATCGCTGCAACTGCGAAAGCAAGCGTCTGAAAACACAGAAAAATTCCAACGTCGTACGACGTAAAATTGGTAATGAAACATCAATAATTTGACTAGAACCGTAAAGTGCGAACATGGAACAATGCTCCAAATGCAATCCATAGCCATGAGTACGTACGAACCCGTAGAATGCATCTCAAATATCATTGCCACCGGAACGGAATTTTAGAGTTTAGAAGGTGTTACGTTGACTATACATACGGTAACATGCCATGCGGTCACCTCCCCTGCCTGGACGCATCTCTTGCATTTGCATCCCATATCTCTCCTTCATGCTTTCGGCAGCACAGCACACCTCATGCAGTCCCAAACCACTGTACTAACCCAGTGCAAGATTAAAAGGGTAGTCGGGTTACTCTGTGTACGTACTGTACAGTTTTCCTGAGGCCGACATAATGGAGCCATTACGAAATGGGTGCTGAAAGGCTGGGTGCGTTAGGTCCAGCTCTAAGGCGGAGGAACTGTGGTCGGCTATGACGAGCGGATCGGAGGGAAAGAGGGGAGGGGAGGGATCAAAGTCGAAGTCGGGCACCAGTGCGGGCGGAATGGTGAGAACCGGCCGACCGGCCTCCACCGTTCGCTCCTCGATCGTCAGACTGTTGGGCAACAGCACCGGCTCCTCTACCAGTTCTATGCGCGGAGGGCCGCCGTCGATGCGCAGATTGTGGATGCCCGCCGGATTGAGTCGGCCGCCGTTGGCGGTGGTGAGCGTGACGCCGTTGACGGTGATGATGCGATGGGCGATGTTGGCGGAGGCGCCGCAGGGTTCGCGACGAATGGAGTAGGCGCGTCGCGGGTCGTTGCGAATCCGACACGCCTCCATCTCGAACTCGCACTCGTTCAGGTAAGTCACGCCGTAGTTATCGCACAGCGGGGCATAGGTGTTACCGCACACGGTGTGGCAGATCTCCTCTACGGCTACGGGAATTATACTTCCGGCGGCGGTTCCGGCCGTGGGAAGGCTGAGCGGAGCCGTGATGGCGCCGGCGGGAGCCGTGCCCAGAATCGCCGGACTGATTGACAGCGAACCGAGCGCTGAGCTACAGGCGCGACGAAACAGGAATCGCCCGGCCAAACGCGCGTAGCATTGTGCGATCTGGAATAAATGTGAATCAATTGATCGATTATATGGATCGAATTTTTAATCAATTATTGCAAATTACGTACGTAATTTTAGTCTCCGTCTTTGCTCCTGTACTGTGCCTATACCTACAGGACCACTTACACGAAAATAGCAGTTGTTCTGATACGATCGTCCCTCGCTGTCACAGATGGGACTGTAGAGTCTGGGACATCCTCGTTCACAGCTGGTGGTGAATGCCGTGTTCAAATAGGGAAAGATGTAGGGGCTGAGCGGTGAATTGGGCGCCACTGGAGCAACCCCAATGATCGGACTTCGATTGCTGCTACATGGACCGCTGTAGCTAAAACGGAGAATACCGATAGGCGAGGAAGGACTTCAGGAAGGACAATATATGCGTTCGTGTCTGTCTGTAGCCTACATGCATATACGTACTGTACGTTCCTGTACCTACACTACATAAGGTATGTATGTATACACTGCCATTTGGTCTGAACAAAGCTGTTGTTTTTGTGACGTACTGTTGTACAGTAGGTACATTGCATTACGTATTATTACAAAATACCATCGCAAAATATGTGAAGGAGAACTATGACTATGTGTTATTGGATCTTACGCAACAGCCAAGCTAGTCTGCAAGCGTCCGGCTCTGCATTGAGCTTGCTGGAACAAGCACAGATTCCGATGGGTGCGACCCCAGCTGTCGCAGATTGGACGGTACTGCAAAGTAGTTTTATGAGAAAATCAAAAGTATTCTAAGCACGTAATGAAAGAAAGCGGGAAAGGAAGCCAAGGGGTGTGAGAAGGACCATCACGGCTCCTTCCACGGTTCGGCTCATGCACAGTCATGGACTGTGGGTTTGGTGTACCTGTGTGCACTATGTACGTACACGTATGTACGTATAGCCTACGTACTGTACCCATGAATACCATGTACAATAAAATGTAGTATGCGCATGGACTGGCATCACCAAAAGGCTTGGAGAAATGTCTGAATTTAATACCTAGCCTCGTATTTTACATACCCCATATATATCCCATACATACCCCATGTATAGCCTTTTACATACCCCATGACCATTATTGCCCCCATTACCCTGTCAGAACAGGCACGCGTGCACGGATTGAACAAGTTCTGCAGGACGACTTGTCTCCTGATTTGATGATGCTTAGACGATGTCGCGGTACCATGCGAATGCGACTGTAAGATGGCTCGATGTCGATCCGCGGCGGCTATCTGTTCTTGCAATGCCGCCTGGAGACTGTTCCTCTCACGCTCGTGCTCGCTAGCGGCCTGCGCCCCGCCACCTCCTCCCAAAGCGTGCGGCAAAGCGCCGGTGTAAATCATGTGCTGCGCTTCCCGCAGCGACAAAATGGAGCCATCGTTGAGGCGAAAAGTTCGCATGGGGCCGTGTTCCAGCTGATGTTTGTGCTGCTCAGAGGTCGACGAGGCTTTTGACAGTTTTTCCAACAGGGAACGATGCTCGCCATTGAGGTGGTGATTGCCGCGTCGATTCTTGTTTCTTTCTTGCTCCACCAATCTCTCGAACAAGATACTGGTATCTCCTTCATTGATCCTGCCACTGTTGCCATAGTCCACATCGATATGATGATTGACGTCTGTTTCTCGGCTAGAAGACAGTCGCTCGAGCATAATCCTGCCATTCCTTGTCGGCAGTAGAAAGTCGGCCGGTTCTTCGGCCGACAATAAGCCGACCAGCTGCTCTTCGTAGCTCAACAGGTCGGTTTCCCCTTGCGCGTTTTCCAACCCCAGCGGAGCCGTGGGAAATGGCAGAGCGTTGCTGAACAGCGGCAAATCTGTCAAGCGAGACGCTGCGGAGCTGCCGCTGCGCTGGCCACTATCGTGACTATTAGATTCGGAGCGTGACGTTGAGTGATGATGGTGATGGCGACTAAAAAGGGAAGTTGGTGACTCTTGCCGATGATTTGACATGCGCACGAGCTGAATTCCACCGCGGAAGCCCTGTTCGTGAGAGTGACGGACGTGTTGTTGTTCTGTCGAGGAAGGATGATAAGCCTGAAAACCGTCTTCCAAGATTAGCGGCTTTAATGAACCGTCCTCTAGTAGAATCGGCGTGAGCGGAGCTGCGTTGCGCTTGCTTCGTGTGCTAGCGACGACGGCAGATGACAAGAAGAATTGAGCAGATGCGGATGCGGACAAAGAGTCACCAGGTTTTGACTGAGCCGTAGACGAAACTGAAAACACTTTTGCACTAAATGACCTGTATACCGTAGGTGACATGACACTACAAGTTGTTGCCTTATATTTATAATTATAAGTATTTTAATATAAATAGTTTTAAAAGCTGATACAATTGTACAGTACATTTTGCGACGCTGACGTCACTGTTCAATTCTTCTTTACCTGTCACAAGAAACAAGGCCGTGTACAGCATGATTCCTCTGGGCAGTACAGCAGCCATTGCTTTACACCGAACAACCAGCTAGCGGCAGCTGCCAATCCGTCATTAATGGCCGTCTCCCCATGGAAATTATTGGACAGATCAAGAGTTAAAGGCAGCTGGGGGTGGGTGCACCAGCAAAAAACGGATCACTAGACTAACAAAATTGAAAAAAAACGTGGCATGACGGAATATATGGCAGGCGCACCGGTGGCATGACAATGACAATTATTTGGCACAAAAAAGAAGTACACACACATACTGTAGTTAGTACTAGACGTCGGTCGAATATGGACAAAGAAAGATCACGTGTGGTCGAGTAACAAAAACGCCGAGGTGGGTGACAATGACTGAAACTACGCCGATTAGTGAAGAATGTGCCTCCCCCTCCCTAGGTACGTACACAAGGGAAGGCTGGGGGAAAACCAATGCCCATCTCAAGAAAAGAATAAATACTGTAGTTACGCTATGATTCTCATACAAAGTAGGTGGAAAAAAGTTGGAATCGGGGAAATGGCTGGAATGGAATCACCCCAGCTTACCCTACTTTTCGACGCTGGCGGTAGCAGCGATTGATTCAGCTCCTCGCACTTTCCTTTCCTTTCGGCGTTATGGAAGATTTTGTCGCAGGCGGCGCCACCGCAGAAATCCGTCTAATTCTTTACCAATGTTGCCAATGCTATGTACATGACGTACGCATTTAGGTATCTGTAGTTATTTTACGCAGGTTCCAACGTGTGAGCGATTCAGAGTAAGTAAGTACAGTACTTCACCTCAAACATCTATTCACAAAAGTTGCCCTTCCACCATATCGCGTGGCAGCAAGGCAGACCTTTCTTGCGCACTTCTCGCTTTATGCCTCGGCGGTATCTAAATTAAATCCCTATTGCAACACTGTACGCACCTGTCGTGTGTACGTCGTACACACACTGCATACTTTAGGTGTAAATACACGACAAAAGATATTAATAGGCGTGTGTGTTGGTTGGTACTCACCCAGTAAATGTCTGCTGTACTTTCTGTACGCTAATCGGTTGATCTGTGGCCCGCTCCGGCTCCACGTCTTGTACAACGTTTCAGGCAGCACGCGACCGAATATTGCCGCGTGAGGTGCTACGTACTGTATGTGTGCCGCAGCGTCTTATAAATAAATATGCGTCAACGACGTCTTGCGTTGCGCTAAACTTTGTTCTTGAGTTTCTTTTTAAAATTGCTAAATGTAAATAGTAAATACACCAGTTTTGTGCGGTGCGTGGTAAATTAGATTACACGTGTCAGAAACTAAAGTACGTAGCCTACCAGCTAACAAACATATACGCCGATAAACTCTTCCAGCTGCGCTTCTTTGAAAAAGCATATACTGTACAACAGGTAATTTTCGGACGCACTTCATTTTCGGACAGAAGGAGGGTCGACTGGTTCGGACCCATTAATTTTCGGACGCAAGCTCTCGCAGTTGCAGTACGACGGCAACCGTACTGCTTTTAGAAGCTGTACGTACGTATGTATGTAATGTCTGGTCTGCAACATTGCAGGTGTGTACGTAGGTACAACTAAAAAATTGAGCTTTTCTTTATGCATATTCTCGTATCCTATGCAGTAAGTAAAGGCAAAGGGTATCAGTATAGATACACTGTGTTGATCTGCAACAAAATTATTTAGCACACAATAAGTTCGGACCCATTAAATTTCGGACGCTATTTGTCCGGTCCGAAGTCCGAAAATTAAGTGAGTCCGAAAATTACCTGTTGTACAGTACTCCAGTTGTTCTTCATGCCATGCATTGGAGACTAGAAAGCTTCTGTTCATTTGATTGTTCCAAGGGCATGCGCTACTAACAACAATAATTTACTGTAGTTTGCACAGGGTGCCTCAATCTCACTTTTTCATAAAAATAGCCGCCACCGTAGGTCCTCTATACTCACAGGCTACTAGCAAGCAATGTATGTGTACGTACAGGACAAAACAAAACAGATCTGGAAGTCATCATATGGAAAGTTTTGAAGTTATGCCATGCATCCAATCACAATCGTCATTTTGCCTATGGTCCAGTAGCTACTAGCTTGCGGGTGTCTCACAGCCGGTTGCGCAAAATAATAAATCTTGCATTTTTTTTCCCTCGTAATTTCCGACATTTTTCTGCGAACCACACTGACTCAAATGGGCGCTTCAAGTGGCAAAACTCCTCCAAAAACGTACCTATACTTCGTATTTCACAATAGACGACTTACAGTAGACCCGCAAAATAGAACGCTCTGGACTATAATTATAATTAGTTACCTACTATTACCAGGACTCCATAATAGAGAAGGACTATGAATCTGTGAACAAGAAACGTGCGAAGAGCTACGGCCGATAAGCACCAAAAGCGTACCCAACCTGGGTACCCCGTCCCCCAAGTGGGGGATGCCAATGAGACGCCCACCCAACGTCTTTTGAATCTTCGCATCGTTTCTTTTTCGTGGGCGCTTCATGAATGTCCCGAACTGAGGGGGACGGGGTCCCCAGTTGGGGTACGCTTTTGGCTCTTATCGGGCATAGCTCTGTGCACGGCTTTTGTTCACAGATTCATAGTCCTTCTCTGTTATGGAGTCCTGGTATTACCTACCGTAAAAGCAAAATAAATGTGTACAGAGAAGAATGACATAGGCCCCTATTTTCATGCCTCCTCGTTTCTTTCTCCCCATACAAAATTATTGATAATGTCTCAGAATCACAGTGAATCAGTACGAGCACAGTCATAGAAAGTAATCCTGCCATACAATTGCAGACTAGGTTGCAGGAGACGATGGCAACAGCGAATGAAACAGCGAAATGGAGCTGTCACGAAGCTCGCAACCACGGACACACATTCGCCCAACTGAAACGGCGCCCTGCCTCCGTTCACGTACAACACATATACATAGCCATCCCGGGGTACCTACAACAACAGAACATTGCGAGCCTACGCAACACAAGCTTTTCATATTTCCAACCGCTTTCACCCTTCCCCTTACACATGAGGCAAAATTGGAAATATAGGGTGGTTATTCGCTATTTGAGCTAAAAATTATGGGTGGTGATCGCGAGCTGACCAATTGATACAAATAGGATACAAATAGGATACCAATCAATTCCTTGAACTCTCCTTTTTCAAATAAGCTATTTGCTATTTGGTTTACCATTTGCTGAAACAGTAAGTTCAAAGGAGCTTTAGGTGGCCGGGTTTACCCCATGGCCGGGTTTACCCCACATAGCCTACCCTATCCCCGGGCTTCTCTATCTTTCCCTCATCCTCACCTACCTTGTCAATGACGTAGTAATGCGATAGACGACAGTGCCGTCTGAAGCTTCGTTTCTCATAAAATCTGATGGCCTGTTCATTCGTAGTGAGCACATGAAGAAAAACGGCTTTGACGCCGGAAGAAGACGACGAAGCAGAAGTCAGGCTAAAGAGCAGCGAATCCAGCAAACGTCCCGCCACACCGCGCCTTCTTAGCCACCGCGTCACGCCCAAGCTCAGGATGTAGGCCACCAGCGTGTTGGCCGGATAACGCTTCGACAGGATACTATGGTCCTACACAACAAACGAGACACGTCATACACACCGTACGTGCGTTGTACGGCCGCAGTGAGGTAAGAACAGAGTCAAACGCTTGTCCACACGTATTGCGCATTACGTAGGGTACTATGGGGTAAATCCGGCCATGAGAACATCCGGCCACCTAAGCTTTATATCTCAGCAACCAAGGACAAATAGGATAGCAAATAGATTCCTTGGAATCTCCTCTTTCAAATGAGCTATCTGGTTCAAATCATGTGCTGAAACAGCAAGTTCAAAGGCGCTTGGGTGGCTGGGCTTTACCCCACAGTACCCTACGTACGTACCTCCACATGACAAGAATTAAGCGTCTTAATTTCCGCAACAATCAAAGCGACCATTCTCTGCCTTGGCTTCCCAGCCTCTTCCTCATTCGCAGCACATGCGCAGGTGCACTCCACTGCCGACAACACAGTTGAAGAGCTGTGAGTTGAGGCAGCACTGCAGCTCTGGTTATCACTGGTAGCGTCATTACTCGAAGCACTTTCTGATTCTGATGCTGCAGTTGAAGCAGGAATTTGAACAAACGCTGCTAGGGTGTAAAAGCATGGATTGGTCGTTATCTCATCATACCACGTGTCAGGATACCTAAGAAACAGTCAATACTTCCCGAAACGATCAAGACCGAGTTGGCGAGATTTCCATGGACTTGCAACTTACACTATTGTTGCCAAAGTCCATACTTCTAGGTAGTCATGTCAAGTGTAGGGGCAGTAGAAGGATTATACAAAACTTGTATGAAATTGCAAAACAATATACAGCTAGGGCGCCAGATCCCATCCCACACCCTCGGTCTTGGTCGTTCCCCGGTTATACGTCAGTATAAGATAAAGAACCATGCAGTGTAGCACGGTCGGTACACTGAGAGTGAGAACATATAGCAACAACACAGCAAAGCAGTAGGCCTACTTTAGTATACTCTGGCCAGTATGAGTTTGCTAATGGCATTCAAGGCGCGTTTCCGTAAAATAGATTCACAAAATGCAAATTTCTGTCTGTGCGTCGTGTACTAATATTTAGCAGAAGTACATGCAAGCAAACTACGCAGGACGACTTGAGTCCCATAGCGAACTCTCTCGGGCCAGACTATAGCTGTGTTGTGCGCTGCAAAAAAGTACACCTACTCAATAGGGAAGAGCTCCTTGCATAGTTTCTTGATCTGTGGTATGTCATTTGGCAGAAGGGATCGAAAGAGAAGTTGTGGTAGGCCATCTTCATCCAAAATCAGTCTCTCTTTCTCCTGCTGTGGATGCCGACAAGTCGTATGAGCTCCCGCATAAGCAGAAGAAGATGACTTCTCAACGTCAGTCGGGCATAGTCTAAGAGCAGCAGTAGGATACGGATTCCGTTGGCGATCCAGATTCACTGGCAGCACGGAATCGTCAAAATAGGGCCGAAAGGCATCACGATTGGAATTCAGCAGTTCTCTCAACATTTTCAGAATGACGCTCTAGCACAAGTAATGCCCAAATGCCCAACCAATCGTCTTCTGGACTGGTTGGTGGTGACACAGAACAGAACAGAGTTTCTGTGTCATGTACTCCTAGAGGCCCCTTCCTTTCCCTTCCTTTCCTTTTCTGTGAAAAGTCAAGGACTGAATAGTACGTATGGAAAGGAAGGGGCAGAAGGCCTCTCTAGGAGTACATGATTCAGCTGTGGCAACACTATGTGTCACCCACCAGCACGCCAGCTCGAGCACCACCTTTGAGACCGGACGTTGGCCGACTGCTGTCACTATATATGCCCAATTCATAATGAAATGGTGAGTGAATGGTAGCCATGCCTGTTCTACCCATAGCCACTGTATGTATGAGCAGTTGCGCTGTATGCGTGGTCAGCCTCGCAAAAAAGCAAATTGGCGAATAAGACGGCACAAAATTTGCATTCATACCTGATTCTAACCAAAGCCTTGTTTCTCCACTATAATTTACGCAGACGCTCCATCCAGTCTGTCATTAGCGGCTTTACCAACCATTCTCCTACCTGGATAGGATGCATAAGAAAGCGGCAACGTTTTGCGATTCCAAAAACTCTGGTCTCCCAAATTGTTTGATGCCAAACTGCACGGTCTTATCAGTCTGTGATATCAGTCTGTGTGTGGCTCGGTGTACAGGGGGGAGTCCTGCTAGCGTCAGTAATTTGGTATGAGCCAACGGTGCTATTGAGCTGCAGTGCCTCTGTTCCGTCGTTCAACGCTATTGATAAGGTCGCCTATTGAAAAGCGCTACTACGTGTCCGCCAAGTTTATTTGCGGCCTTATCAAGTGAACGCTGTAACACAGCGGCGAGGATGGACCACCACTCCATGCTTCCAAATTAGCCATGCACGCGCGAGTTCAAGGTCTCGGGCTGGCGGGGGTTGAATTAATGACTAAAAGTTTAGCCGTGCAGCATTGCATGTTTAGAAAATCAGTCTATCTAACTTTCAGCTCAAAATGGACACAATAAGCAATCAACATGTCTTGTTTTTGATACCATACCATAGTGAGTAGATCCTGTTTTTGGATAGTGGAGAAAAAAGTGGGCAGCTGAAAATCTCTTGGGTGGCCAGAATTAATTAACCCGCAAATCCCAATTAATCTTGTCTTGGCAATGTTTCTGATCCAGTGTGATCTGCCGTAGGTATCTCTTGAGAAAAGTGTTCGCGATATCAATTTCAATCGTTTGACACCTTTTATCTGTTACCAAACACACTTCCCCTTTTTGCTTGAAAATTTTCATGCATATTTTTGGCCTTCCTTCGTCATTACGCTTCGATTCATCGTGCATTATGCATAAGCATGACATCTGAACTCGTCAGGGTCGTGGCAAAGAGTGATTAGGCCGCTTTTCTTCGGTGCAATCTAATGTCCTGAGGCCAGGGATGGAGTATCTTATTTTCCTGTTTCCCTCCACTTTCTACGTACTATGTATAGCTCGGAATCTTACAGTTTCCGCGCAGCAAGTGTGAGGAGTTCCAAAGTTAATTTTTTTCCTAGCTGATTTGCTTCGCAATTGTCAAAGAAAAGGCATTCGCTTTTGCGCTCAAATTGGGGGGAAACGACGTTGTGCGGGTGAAGGAGAGAAAGAGATGATAAGTGTATGGTGCTCAAAATACTACAGAACAGCTCTTTGAAAAAGCAAGCCTCTAATTTTCTACGACGCAAACTTGTATTCGGTACACTTTGCGGTTGCGGTCGCTTTGCTGTTATTTTCATTCACCATTACGTAATAGGCCTACAGTACCTTCCACATCATGGAGCAAAGTTCAGCAGAAGCCGCGAACAATACTATCAGTGATTCGAGTGTGATGAGTCACTGGAATTATTACCCCATGTGGTTCGTGATCTTTCTTTGGACCTTGATGGCATTGTTGAGTGGCGCCACTATCGGAGGCAATATTCTCGTACTCTGGGCTTACAAGCTTGATCGTCAGATCCAGAAACAGATGAGCAATAAGTTCCTGGTATCGTTAGCCATATCTGATCTTATTATCGGATTAGAAGGCTTTCCATTGCTCACCGTTTATGTGGTGCAGGGGCAGAGATGGCCATTGGGTCAAGCCGTTTGCCAAATCTGGCTCTTTCTCGACTACACGCTCTGCCTCGTTTCCATCCTCACAGTGCTGCTAATTACGGTGGACCGCTACAGTTCCGTCTGCTATCCGGCGACTTACATCAAGTGGCAGAGTGATGCCAGATGCTACTGGATGATGGCACTCAGCTGGATCGTGCCCGCCATCTTCTTCGCCGTCATGATCTTCGGTTGGACTGCTTTCACTGGCCAGTCCGTCTCCGATCCCACCAAGTGTTATGCGCCCTTTCTCAATGACCCTTACGTGAACATGTCCATGTATATCGTGTACTACTGGACAACGCTCTTCGTCATGCTGATCTTGTATCGCGGCATTCACAGAACTGCCGGCACGCTGGAGAAGCGCGGAAAGCAAAGAGAGCGGCAAGGGCTCGCCCTAATGATGGGACAGCAATGCATGGCTCAAGTGGGCGTTGGACTGGTGATGCGACCTTCCGCCCAACCGCGCCGCCCAATTCAAAACACTGCAACAGCTATGCCGCAACAGGGACACGATGAGCTGAAAAAAGTGTCAGTAGACGCATCGCGTCAACATGATGTCGAAGCTTGGGGCCTCGGAGACAGTGGATATGCAACGACCACGCAAACCAACACTAGCCAGGCTTATGTGCAGGATTTGACGCTTCAACCCATCGAAGAGATGCACAGTAGCAGCAGCAGCTGCTGCAGTAGTGCTACCGGCATTAATCACAACACTGACTTGGTCAAAAGAAAGCTGCGCCATAAAAGTTCCACGAAGTCGCTGGAAGCCTACGACAACATCAGCTTGATCAGCTCATACTGTGACTGGAGCCTCAGTAGTGTTCTGGGAATGAAACTGTTGCTCAACGCTACTTCCTCAATGCAGGCTTCCATTCGCTCCAGTGAATCAGTTGTTCAAGCCAGTTCCGCCAACAAACTCATGCGCAACAAGCAAAGAAGCAGCGGTGAATCAATAGCGCAAAGAAAGTCACCAAAATCAATCTCTAATATTGATGATGCTGCTGCTGCTGCTGATAGTGGTAATTGTAATGGTAAGTCGGAAATCGAGTCGAGCATAAACAGGGCACCGCCGAGTAACCTTCAGGTGACCAAGTATACCAGCGATTCGAAGAAACCAGCGAGGATGTCTCCTCAACGCCTCTTCTCTCCGCTATTTAAACGCCGACAACACACTGGTACAACTCTATCCAGTGAACATCGCAATAGTTCTGCAACAGTTTCTCAGCAAAAGCCCATCAAAAGCTGCCCAGTCCCAGCCCCAGCATCACGTGTCAAGAGCTGATCAACCTGCTGAGCGCACAAACTCTACAAGCTCGGTATCTGAGAGCAGTTCCGACGAATTTGATGTGTTGCAAATGCTCAAGGATCAGGTGGCGAAGCTGCCGCGAAAGATCAGCATCCGCAGCAAGAAGAGCACATGCAACGAATACACGGAGCAGAGGCAACAGAGGAAGAGAAGCAGCAAACGGTGGTCGACTCTGACTCGACAGCAGCAGATTGAGGAGGAAGAGGAGGAAGACGGAGAAGTCACAGCCAATGCGATGGTGGACTACGCCCTGGCACAACTGGAGCGACTGGAGAAGAAAAGTCGATGCGTGACTGAGGTAGACGAGCCGTCCAGAATCTTCCAATGGGGCCGACCAGCCGCCGGAAGGAGCAGCAGCAGCTGATGACACGCAAGAAGCGGCTTCAAAGCTCGGAGAGGAAATCGGCCGAGAAGGAACGCGCTGACGGCCCTATTCAACTCGGAATGGCTGCGCAATCGACGGCGAAAGAAGACGAAAGCGGAGCGGCGGGCGCGCAAAGCATTTCGCACCATCACCGTCATCGTCGGCTTATTCGCCGTCCTCTGGTCGCCCTACTACATTGTCGCTACCATCTACGGTTTCTGTCCTGAATGTGTGCCCTCGGTCATCTTCCTTATCAGCTACTACATGTGCTACCTCAACAGCACCGGCAATCCATTCGCATACGCACTCGCCAATCGTCAGTTCAAAATAGCGTTCAAACGACTGCTCAACTTGGACTTCAAGATGCATGGATAGCAATATAGCGCAAATAATGAAGCATACACTCTGCTCTGTAGCGATAGCTGTCTTGGGTTGGCGATGTGGGGTGGGTGGGGAATGCAACAATTTCTTGCATTGGAGCCAAAATAAACTGCTGATGCTTACTATCGTATCCGTATGTCTGCGCATAAGTTCGTGGTCAACCAGGATGCGGAACGACCTTGCAGAGAAACAGATAGCACAGTTTGCAGTTTTTGGTTATATGCTATATTCTAAAAGCTACTAAGCTGTAATTGCATATGCATGAATATCTAGATAAATATTCAAAACTATGTTCTAGAAGTTCGTGGTTTCCAGATCTTTCTCTTTCCTTCCACCGTCACTTCACCGGACTCGCTGCATGTTACTAAACTACGCTTATGGACACGACACTTCAATGACGCCTAGACTAAGTGCGGCTTAGTTTGCACGCAACAGCATACGCATCAAGTTTTAGTCCCATTTCGCACCATATTGTGTGATTTTGTCCAACAACAAGCAATGATATGCATTACGGGAGTACTTAGCACAGTGAACACAACGTGTTCTTGGCATTTCATAGCAGATACAGAGTTCTAGACCAATTGAAAACACTGGATAGAAAGCACTGATACTGAGTACTGGCCAGAAAGGATTGGCGATCAAGTAAAAAGACGGGCGATCGAGTAGGCAAGAAAATAGTAGATCAATTGATGACATTTCTATAAAAATCAGTAGGTGAAAACAAAAAAGATAGAGGTTTGTGTACATATGTATGTATGCACTACCC
>JASAMW010004655.1:0-69679 GCA_030247985.1 Epsilonema sp. ZAB3_2
GTAGGTTTTTCTATGCTTTTGGTATGTATTGTATATGGTAAGGACGTAAAGGCCAGTGGATTCCATAAATTGGATTGAGGTTTGCTTGTTTGTTCAGTCAGGCTTCGCTGCTAATTTGTGCGCGAAAAAGCTCTTACGCCATCACATACGTACGACCACATCACATACGTACGTACTGTTTTCCCTTCCAACGTATTAGTCACATGAACTTGTCTCATATTTTTTGTGCCTTTCATTTTTCAATCGGCTAGCTTGTGCCTAGCTACTACTTGTTGATATTTCTTGCTTTTCAAAATCAAATTAGCACCACCCCTATCAAATTTCTGACTTTTCTCACGTGTTGGCAATTGTTTGGGCGGATTTCGAAACCTTTTGCGATTATTTGCGCATACCTTTGAAAATCGAGGACAATAGAACATCCATGCATGCGTATCTTTCTTTCTAGGGTAACTTTTATGTGTCCCTTGCGCCAAGAATTGCATGACATTTGTTTGCTGACGTCCTTTCTACGTAGGAGAACAGTGGTGTCCGTTATTCATCGTTCTCTTTGCTGCTGACGCTTTGCTAAACCACGACAATAAAAATCTGTGCGTTCTCTCGTTTGTGTCACCAATGACAATCTTTTTCCCTGATAAATTTTGAAGATAAAGTTGTCAACAGCGCGCCTCTGAATTCCGTTTCACCACCAAAGAGAATCATGAATAGTACTGTATACGTACGCAGTTCGCCCTGTAGCGTATAATTTGCGTGTTGGTGTGTCGACCGAGCGCGGCAGCGCGAGGTGAACCGCTTTCGGTACACTCGCGCTTTTTTTGACAATCTATACAAAAAGTGCAACGCCAACAGAACGTCAAAAACGCGCCAGGTCTACTACAGTCACCTTCTCGATTGTATGGGAAATTTCGAAATCGGCTAGCTTGCGCTGTAGTTCGAATTTTGAGATCAGGTTTTTTTTAAATGAATATTTAGAGGAAAATCTAGGTGCCGCTTCTTCTCTTTTTTTGAATTTAATTTGTTGAAGTCTCAAAAATTTCATTTGAAACATTTAGTACGTAGCGGGAACAAATCGCTTTCTTTTGGAATGGGGGATAAGTATTTCGGTGGGATTTTTTGGTACATAGGTAGATCTAGGTACCGGACATTGCGGAAAAATATTAATTTTTAATTTAAATGCGTCAGTAATTTAAAATTTCAATTTTAAAGTTTGGGTTACTGTAGGTCGCCGTATACTTTTTTAGTACTGACGTTATGCAAATTTTTTGGACAAGTAACGTGAAAATCTTTTTGGGCGAAAGGATTTGCTGGAATGAAATTTCTTTTTTCCCCGTGCATATTCGTTAGATGAATAAATATGATAGATGATAAATGGATTGGCTTGGTAAGCTTGAAGCAAGCTTAACCGAGCAAAAGGCACTGAATTTTGTGTGTGATGCGTGTAGGTGGACATGGACAAGCTCGGTGAAATAGGTAAAGTAGCTATATTTGAGCGAGCATTCATGTGAGTATTTTGTGTGTTGTGAAGGGTGGACAGATCCATCGGCTGATATGTGAAGAGGTCTATATTTCACGCGGCAAATGTTTACGCCGCATGTGTGCATTCTGTGTGTTGTGAAGGTGGACAGATCCATCGGCTTAATTGTGAACATGCTCAAGTGTTGGCGTTGGCATGGGGACGAATAGCTTAGTGAGCTTTGAAGCAAGCTCGGTGAAAAAGCTTGGTAAGCTTGAATGAAGCTCGGTGAGCTGAAGGCACTGAAGTAGAGTATTTTGTGTATGACGCAAAAGGTCTATATTTCACGCGGCAAATGTTTACGCCGCATGTGTGCATTCTGTGTGTTGTGTAGGTGGACAGATCCATCGGCTGAAATGTGAACATGCTCAAGTGTTGGCGTTGGCACGGGGACGAATGGCTTGGTGAGCTTTGAAGTAAGCTCGGTGAAAAAGCTTGGTAAGCTTGAATGAAGCTCGGTGAGCTGAAGGCACTGAAGTAGAGTACTGTACAACAGGTAATTTTCGGACGCACTTCATTTTCGGACAAAGGGGGGTCGACTGGTTCGGACCCATTAATTTTCGGACACAAGGTCTGGCAGCTGCGGTACGACGGCAACCGCTGCTATTAGAAGCTGTATGTACAATACGTATGGGCCACAAGGTTGCACTGGTGTGTAGGTAGGTAGGTTAGGTACTACTACTTATTGTTGAGCTTTTGTTTATGTGGATTCTTATACCCTATACAGTAGTAAAGGTAATCAGTAAAGATACACACTGTGTTGATTTGCAAAAAAATTATTTAGCATACAATAAGTTCGGACCCATTAAGGCAAGGTTTCCCTGGTGTGTGCATTGTTCACGGACACCCTCAAAATTTCGCATTTCCTATTCGGTTCATAAATAAGTACTACAACACATGGGGAATCGAATGCAAAAAACCGCATCTCAAAATTCGCCCTCGTTGACGAGTTATACATGCCCAAACCCTCCTGACCATTTTAAGGCGAAAATTACATAAAATGCATTCTTTTTAGGTTCCAGTGAACGCAGCCGGCTGAAATTTTGTACACACATACCCCCTATGGGACCCTACCTGCAGGGAAATTTTTGGCCTTCTAGCCCTCTTCACACTGGAGTTATGGCGTTTTGAAGTCAATTTCCAAACAAAGTGGGGCTAGATTTTTTTTGGTTATATGCCTATAGCTCATCAGATACAGTACCGGCCGCTCTGAAAATTTTTATCCCTTTAGGTAACCCATTATAGTTTTCGAAAATAGAAAAAGAAAAAATTCGGTAGTGGTCCGAGAACGAGAACGGTCCTCATGAATAGTGAAAAATGCAGGAAAAATGTTCCCACCTTTTTCTATTATTCAAGATAAATGAGCAATACCACTGGAGCTTCTTTCTAAAAAGTAACCTATCTTATGTAGAATTTGATGTAGATTTCAAAAATAAAATTGGTTTTCCAAAAAAATTTAACCCCTAGCATATAATTTTGCAAAAGTAGTATATTTTTGAGAATTTTGGGTAAGGGTTAAATTTTTTTGGAAAATCAATTTTATTTTTGAAATCTACATCAAATTCTACATAAGATAGGTTACTTTTTAGGATGAAGCTCCAGTGGTATTGCTCATTTATCTTGAATAATAGAAAAAGGCGGGAACATTTTTACTAAATTTTTCACTATTCATGAGGACCGTTCTCGTTCTCGGACCACTACCGAATTTTTTCTTTTTGTATTTTCGAAAACTATAATGGGTTACCTAAAGGGATAAAAATTTTCAGAGCGGCCGGTACTGTATCTGATGAGCTATAGGCATATAACCAAAAAAAATCTAGCCCCACTTTGTATGGAAATTGACTTCAAAACGCCATAACTCCAGTGTGAAGAGGGCTAGAAGGCCAAAAATTTCCCTGCAGGTAGGGTCCCATAGTGGGTATGTGTGTACAAAATTTCAGCCGGCTGCGTCCACTGGAACCTAAAAATAATGCATTTTATATAATTTTCGCCTTAAAATGGGTCAGGAGGGATTGCGCATCTATAACTCCTCAACGAGGGCGAATTTTGAGATGCGGTTTTTTGCATTCGATTCCCCATGTGTTGTAGTACTTATTTATGAACCGAACAGGAAATGTGAAATATTGAGGGTGTCCGGCCTTCTATAGTCAGACTCTCACACGACTCAGAAACCTTGCCTTAAATTTCGGACGCTATTTGTCTGGTCCGAAGTCCGAAAATTAAGTGAGTCCGAAAATTACCTGTTGTACAGTATTTTATGTATGATGCAAAAGGTCTATATTTCACGCGGCAAATGTTTACGCCGCATGTGTGCATTCTGTGTGTTGTGTAGGTGGACAGATCCATCGGCTGAAATGTGAACATGCTCAAGTGTTGGCGTTGGCACGGGGACGAATGGCTTGGTGAGCTTTGAAGCAAGCTCGGTGAAAAAGCTTGGTAAGCTTGAATGAAGCTCGGTGAGCTGAAGGCACTGAAGTAGAGTATTTTGTGTATGACGCAAAAGGTCTATATTTCACGCGGCAAATGTTTACGCCGCATGTGTGCATTCTGTGTGTTGTGTAGGTGGACAGATCCATCGGCTGAAATGTGAACATGCTCAAGTGTTGGCATTGGCACAGGGACGAATAGCTTGGTGAGCTTTGAAGCAAGCTCGGTGAAAAAGCTTGGTAAGCTTGAATGAAGCTCGGTGAACTGAAGGCACTGAAGTAGAGTATTTTGTGTATGACGCAAAAGGTCTATATTTCACGCGGCAAATGTTTACGCCGCATGTGTGCATTCTGTGTGTTGTGTAGGTGGACAGATCCATCGGCTGAAATGTGAACATGCTCAAGTGTTGGCGTTGGCAACTACCAGGCATAACGATACTGCATTCGGCATATCGCGACGCTCCGGCATTAAGAGATTTCGTCCGGCATAACGCGCCAAACCTTCCAGCATATCGCGACGACGTCTGGCATAACGAGACTCCGGCAGATCGCGACAACGTCCGGCATATCGCGACAGCGCCCGGCATAATGCTACACCTGGCATAACGGCACACAATCGCCCATACAGCAGTAGGTTTTCCCTCAATGCTGCCGGTCTAGATTTGGTCATTTGGTAGTGAGTACTTTCGTTGCTGATCATTTCATTGCAGGCCGAATTCGGTCACTTTGTCAAAAGAACTTTTGTTGCTGGTTAGGCTTAATGTGGTGAGCAGACTGGTCTGCGACGTGCAACTTAGGGCGCAATGGCCTTTAGTGACACTTCAAAGGGGCGTGCGACATGCGTGTGCTTGCGAGGTTTGAGTACAGTATGTGAGATGAGGACTTTGTCCATGGTGGCGTGATTGAGTGAGTTGGCAGAAAAGAGCGGCGCGGTGAGAGAGGAGGGAGATGAGAGGAGAGGCAGTGAGCAAGGAAGCGTTTTTGGCAGCAGGGCCGTATCGATCGTTTGACGAGGCAGTTGTTCGCTTGAAGCAGCAGATTTGGAATCGTATGGAGCAGGAGCAGGCTTGTCGACAGCTGATACAGTGTCAGAAGGGGTAGGAGGAGACAGTGATGAAGTTTTTGCAGAGGGTTCGAACGTTGGGGAAAGTGGCATTGTTTGCTTGGGAGGACGGCGACAAACGCGACTTTTTGCTGTTGTTTTTCTTCTTGGATGGTTTGCCGTTGCAAATGAGGGATCAGGTGGAGCGAAAACGGCCAGAATCGTTGCAGGAGGCAGTTCGTTGGGCTATAATAGGTTAGAGGAGATCATCCAGTCAATGCAGGTGGACAAGCAGCAATCATTGCAGAGAGCAGCAGCAGCAGCAGGGGAACTGAGGTTAGGTGTGCAGCAGGTTGAGGAGAAGGTGGAGACGGCGCTTTTGTGATGGCGGGAGTTGGCGGTGCTAAGTGTCCAGTGATGTTGGATGCCGGAGCGGAGGCTTCCATGATGGATAGGGGATATTTCTATGGTGCGTTGTTGAGGAACGCTCGTTATTTTGGTGCCAGGATAGTGGAGGATTGTCATCATGAGCTGCAATTGTCGGGCGGGACGCTTCGTTTGCGCAAGTGGCAAGGTTAGCATGCGCGTTAGGATCGGTGAAACAGCGAGGTTTATCACGTTCTTCTTGGTCAAGCGTTTGATGGCAAGGTGCATTTTGGGAGGCGTGGATGTTCAGCAGTTTGAAGTGATGGATTCGCAGAGGGAGTTGTTTGGCGTGATAGCAGTCAACATCAAACTCAACAGGAGAGTCAACAGAATGAGGATAATGGTCAACTGGGGTCGACTTGGTGGTAAACTGGGGCTACGTAACGGCAGGAAAGGAGGGCGATGGATTCAGTGTGGTTTGTTGGGAGTGGAGAGAAAACAGCGACGTTTTGGAGGTAGTGATGGCTTGTGGGGTAGCGGAGCTGGAAGGAGTGAGTGGGGAAGGCGGTGTTCATCGTTTTGGCTGCAAAGGCAACGGCAAGGGTCAACGTAACGAACTCGTATTGTGTCATGGTATTGTGTGGTTAGTTACGTGTTGTGTAGTTACGTATGTACGTACGTATGCGTCCAAGTATGTACAGAGTTGTGTTGGTGGGTGGAGAGGCGTACTGGTGGTGCAGTTGGGTATGGGTGTGGTGGCTGGTGCAAGGCAAGGCAGAGAGTTGGCGCTGTGTGGGGTAGGCGCTGCAATTTTTTTGGTTTTGGTTTGGAATCTTGTGAGGTGCAAAGAAGTTTCTGACTGCTCGACTCTCAGCTAGTCATGGCGTGTTTCGCGGTACTGTAAGGCTAGAAATTTTCGGATGAACTTTAATTTCCGACATAGGGGTAACTGGTTTCGGACAACCTAATTTTTGGACGCAAGGCTCTGGCTGTCGTGGCATAGTACGTTACGTACATACGTACTGTACTGCGCCAGGTCATACAGTGAAGTACGTACCGTAGGGTGTTCCTGGCATACTACGTATGTTACGTACGTACTGTAACTAAGTACAAGATTGAACTAAAGTGAGTGTGTGTTGTGTGTGTACTGTGTGTTGCGTATGCAGTATGTATAGTATACATGAATGAGCTATGTACACATGTACATACGTATCATTTGTTGTGCCTACCATTGAGAAATACTTGTGAAAACATATAAAAATTCGGACAACTTTAATTTCGGATGGAGATTTGTCTGTCCGAAGTCCGAAAATTAGGTATATCTGAAAATTTCTAGCTTTACAGTATTTATGTACAGTACGCTGACGACACATTGTGCATTTTGCAGGGCCCGCGAGGTGTGTGATGTGGCGTCAGTGGTCAGCTAGTCATGGCGCGCGTGGTGGTTCGCAGTGCACGGCGACCGCATTATGTAAATTTGGCGGGGCAGTCTTGGGATTTGGAGGAGGCCAGAAGGTGTTCTTGGGTTGCGATGGTTGGTGGGAGTGGAAAGAGAGTTTATTACCAGAGCAACCTTGGAGCGCTGGAGGGGTTTGTGATGAATTCTGAGCTGCATCTTTTCTATGTGCCAACTGAAATGGCCTTTGATAGGATGGCGTGGTCAGCTGAGTTGGATTTGGAAGTGGCGATGGATTCTTTGGTCTGTGTGGTGCAAGCGTTCTTTCCCAGTTTGCTGGTGTGATGTGCTTGGCAGCCATGGTGGATTGAAGATGATTGCGAGTTCTGGATCCGATGAGGTTGGCAAATGTTCACGTGGTGTGGTGTTTTGTGTGAGGGACAGAGCAGTCCGTTCATTCTTTGTTCTCCAATGGCGTTTATCCCATGCAGTATCAGTAGCATTTGGCAGTCGTTGCGTCCATGTTTGAGGTCGGTTGGAGTGGATGAGGAGGCAGAGAAGTTGTTGGTGAAGTGAGCGGGAGATGGCAAAGAGTGGAAGGAGCAGACAGAGGAATAGCTGGCAGGAGGAAGTGGCTGTTGATTGGTGTGTGTCGAGGTATTCTTCTTTGATATGTACGTATTTGTACGTATGTACAGTTCTTGTGGTAGAAAATGGGCTTGTGTATGGTGGCGTCTGTGTTGGTTGTGAGTTTTCTTCATTGGATGTTGGGATCAGCGGTGGCAGTTGTTGATGGGTGGTTCTACGGTGAGTAGAGGAGGCGTGCTTTCTTGCGTGTGGTAGTTCGGTGTGGTCTGTTGGGGTAAACGTGTATGTTGCATAGTACTGTACCTACCTTCCTCTTGTTATGGTCATGTATGCGCAGTGAAGCGACAAGTGTCATGGGCAGTTTGGTGGTGTGTTCGGCGTGGCAGGCAGCTGGTTGGGTGGTACAGCGACAGTGGATGCAGCAGGGGGTGCGAAGAAAGGGATGCGTATGGGGAGACGAGACGTGTGGTATATGCGGCATAGTGATGTCAACTTGAAAAATAACGGACGTTGAAGTAGTGGGCAGTGTATGGATGATGGGTGGCGGAGGCGATGAAGGAAGGCAAGTGGTGTTGGGGAGCGAGATGGGTGGAAGGAAACGGGAAATATTTAATTTTTTGAAATTAAGTAACCTGTGCTAATATTGTACTGTAAAAATTGATATTGTCGCTGAAAAGTAATATAATATCCTAAAGTAACTGTAAATTGCTGTAGTCGACAATAACAATATTTATGCCAAAAGAGTCGTCAACGTGGGTGTCAAGCAGCAGCAGGAAATCTCGTTGGCGTTCAGGCAGCGTATGTACAAGTGTATGTATTGTATTGTATGTAGTACTATGTGTGTGCTCTGTTGTGCTGTATGTACCTCACCTTGTATTGTGTGACGTGTTGTAATTTGTTTGTGTACCTGTATGTTTCTGTTAGGTGTAATCATTGCATGTAGTCAATGTATGTACAGTATTACCTACAGTTAAAGTTGGATAACCCATAATAGATAGTCGTATTTTTGCCAGTTTTCGTGCTTTTCGTTTTCACTGTTTTGGTGCTTTTCGCTAGTACCCAAGAGGTACGTAACGTAATAGGTAGCTGGATAGGTAAATGTGGTAACGTAATAGAGTAAAATAATATTTATCGTCAGATCGTAAAATAATAGATTAGAATAAGAGTGTACGGTAATACCTACTGGTAAAATATTTACTATACGTTACTAGCTTGCATGGTAAAAAAATTTAAAATGTCGATTTAAGTGAAGTTGGGTTGGTCATTGGAGGACAGGAGGGTGGCTGTTCAGGGGCGTGGGGTCGACAACAAGGCAGTTGGGAAGGAGGCAGTGCAGCAGCTCAAAACTCAAAAAAATTCTTGGGTGGTCCGCTTTCCCCCACCACCGAAAATTGCTAAACTCTCCAAATAAGTTTAGCAATTTTATCATATTTGGTGTGTAGGGCGATTGACTCGTATGTACAGTAGCAATGCGGAAATTGATACCTACGCCATTCCCAATGGCATTTCCAGTCTGTTGCCTATATAAGTGCGTGTAGCCTGCATGCATGCCTTCTGGAGGGTACTGGAGGGGGAAGTAGGGCGACTTTTTTTAGCCATCTGACCCTAGACCGGCACGTGGTTGTGTAGCTAAAGTAAGTCTACAGCTGTGACAGAGGGTAGCGGGTTCAGTTCCTGTTCAGTATGATTCCTATCCCCCCCCCCCCCCCCCTTCGGAGTTGGCTATGGCAATGTGTAACACAGCACGTCACACACAGACACAGTACCAATCAAGATTCCAACTCACATTCATTTGGACATGCGCATATTTATTATTTTCTTTAGGGTTTGGCGTTTCGACAGGGCATCACCAGTTGTTCAGTTCAGTGGCTCTATTGATTGACTGATCAGTGAAAATCTGGAGCTTGGACAACATGGCTGTGCCGTACGACGTGGCTGCTGCGGATATCAAGCTGCTACTGAACTGTGTACTATCTGGACGCGGACATCGCCGTTGGGTGCTTGCTTATGCT
Organism: Epsilonema sp. ZAB3_2; assembly: GCA_030247985.1. Lineage (NCBI taxonomy): Eukaryota > Metazoa > Nematoda > Chromadorea > Desmodorida > Epsilonematidae > Epsilonema > Epsilonema sp. ZAB3_2. The sequence continues at coordinate 9,341 of JASAMW010004655.1, forward strand.
GAAATGATGACAGATGTGTAAATACTGCGGAAGAACAAGTTTGTTCAGTTGGCAGACTTGACGGAATTTCTGCCAATTTTGACGACTAGTCGCGAAGAATGCGTCCAGCCTCTTCGACGTCCAAGCCGACCAAACTGTACCTGTAGGACGTGCACAAGACAGCAATGACCTGTGGAGATGAAGACCGATGGACTGTGGAGATTAAGACCGATGGACTGTGGAGATGAAGACTGGACGCAATGTGTTGCTTTCACAAACTTTCACTAAATGCTGCGGGGTCAGCATCGACCAACCCAATTCCCTTACTGCATATGGTGGATACTGACGGCTGTTGGCAGTAAACTCGGACCATAGACCATGCCGTCATGCTCTCAATTTTGTATACCCCCATGGGGATATACACCCAAAAATACGGTATTGTTCAGGGAAAGACGTGCAGTGTGGAACAGTCGTGCACTGTTGCAGTACGCGTTGATATAAGTTTGTTGAAACATTAGGTGAAAATCGTGTTGGGTCGTTCTTGTGTTAAACACGTACTTGGGCTAATGTTTCAAATTTTTATAAAACTAGACGAAGTCTGTCTACGATAATAAACTGATAGAAGCTATCCGTAACAGTATCTCTTGTTTTGTAGATGGAGCGTCAATTTCCAGTTTCCGTTTCGTTTGCCGGTCAACTGCGCGACAGCTACCTCCTGCTTTGAAGAAGGAGACCACCAGTACTATCCTAGAAAGAGAAACCGAAGTAAGCCGTTTATCCCACAATAACCATGGTAACCAATAATGTTGGCAGTAACCATGGTCCATGGACAGTAGCCATGGGCCATGATCTATGCATGGCCCGCGGGTCATGCATGGTGCATGGTCCATTGCTCATTGCTCCGTGGTCCATGGTGAACAAAGGTGAGTTGCGTCATAGTGAGTTGAGAGTAAGTAATCTCTTGTTTTGTACATGGAGCGTCAATTTACAGTTTCCGTTTCGTTTGCCGGTCAACTGCGCGACAGCTATTTCCTGCTTTGAGCAAGGAGCTGGTGGAGAAGAAAATAAAGGACAACCACCAGTACTACCCTAGAAAGAGAAACCAAAGTAAGCCGTTTATCCCACAATAACCATGGTAACCAATAATGTTGGCAGTAACCATGGTCCATGGACAATAGCCATGGGCCATGATCTATGCATGGCCCGCGGGTCATGCATGGTGGTCCATTGCTCATTGTTCCGTGGTCCATGGTGAACAAAGGTGAGTTGCGTCATAGTGAGTTGAGAGTAAGTATACTGAGGCGTGTTGGCGGTAAACTTGGACCATAGACCATGCCGTCATGCATGTTATGTACGTTTTGTAGGTACGGTGACGAAACTTTATTTCTTTATCTACGGATCTCCTGCTTTGACAGGCAGGTAAACTGTCCAGCCAGCCATCTCTTGCTTTGTTGGTCCACAAATGATCAAGTTTCAGTACGTCTGGCCTTGTAAGTTCAAATGGCATTTTGCATTGGGGATGGCTATGCATAGGTAAATACGCACTCATTCTGGTGAGTTTGATTGTTAAGGATAAAGCTGAATTCAAAAACTGAAGCAGCAAGAGCAGTATTCAATCATTCAATGATTCAATCATTCTGTTTTGCGGCCTACTAGTTTAGGTAGGTATAGGGTCAGGCCCAAGAATAACCCATCGTGTCTAGTAGTACGTAGTATGTAGTATGTACTTATGTACTATTTATGTGCTACATTCTGATGCGAGTACAGTTGGTTTCGGCTCGGTCCTAGGGCTATCCAAATAAAGTGCGATGCGATGCGAGCCTTTTGATTGTTGAGGCATCATGACGCTTTACATTTTTGCCTATCGTTTATGCGTACATATTGCGGGTGTTGACTATACATGTTAGCTGGTAGGGTATATACGAAACATTACATTATTGTCTTCTGTAATGTACCGATAATGTTGCGATGCCGCATTGACAAATCTAAATTTTTCTGCGTCTTTGTGCGTTTTTGTGCGTCCCAAAACTGCATTTTGGGTGAGCTGGAGTATTTTATGTTTCAAGTATCATTAAGATGTGTCCGTGTATGTAATGAGACAATCAAAACGGAACCTGAAACAAAATATGTTTATTATCCAAAATATTCAGTGTCATCACCCCCTAGGGAGAGCCCGATCCGCTAAAACACAACGGAAACTAGAAGGTGTGAAGTGCTCCTTTCGGAGCTAGAGAGACTTGTGAACCGCTTCCGGGAGGGAAAGCTGTCTGTACAAAAGCACTGCTAATGCTAATGCTGACCATTCAAGTGTTATGCAACTCAAACAGAATGGAAGCAAGAGTCAAGTAAACTGAAAGGATACAACAAGACTCTTGCCAAACTATTCCAGTGATGTGAAACTAAAACATAACGGAAACAAGAGTCATGTGAACCGCACATGTACCAAGTAAACATAAGGGGTACAAGACTCTTGCCAAACTATTCCAGTGATGTGAAACTAAAACATAACGGAAACAAGAGTCGTGAACCGCACATGTACCAAGTAAACATAAGGGGTACAAGACTCTTGCCAAACTATTCCAGTGATGTGAAACTAAAACATAACGGAAACAAGAGTCATGTGAACCGCACATGTACCAAGTAAACATAAGGGGTACAAGACTCTTGCCAAACTATTCCAGTGATGTGAAACTAAAACATAACGGAAACAAGAGTCATGTGAACCGTACATGTACCAAGTAAACATAAGGGATACAAGACTCTTGCCAAACTATTCCAGTGATGTGAAACTAAAACATAACGGAAACAAGAGTCATGTGAACCGCATATGTACCAAGTAAACATAAGGGATACAAGAGTCATGTGAACCACACATCGAGTATGCAATAGAAGGAGCATTCTAAAAGAAGGGAAAATTTCCAAAATCAATCCCGTTACTTTGTGTGGGAAAAATTTAACGGTTCCAGCACCACTTTAGCCATTTTTTTACCTGCTTGCTGGAAACTGTTAAATTTTTCCCACACAAAGTAACGGGATTGATTTTGGAAATTTTCCCTTCTTTTAGAATGCTCCTTCTATTGCATACTCGATGTGTGGTTCACATGACTCTTGTATCCCTTATGTTTACTTGGTACATATGCGGTTCACATGACTGTTGTTTCCGTTATGTTTTAGTTTCACATCACTGGAATAGTTTGGCAAGAGTCTTGTATCCCTTATGTTTACTTGGTACATGTACGGTTCACATGACTCTTGTTTCCGTTATGTTTTAGTTTCACATCACTGGAATAGTTTGGCAAGAGTCTTGTACCCCTTATGTTTACTTGGTACATGTGCGGTTCACATGACTCTTGTTTCCGTTATGTTTTAGTTTCACATCACTGGAATAGTTTGGCAAGAGTCTTGTACCCCTTATGTTTACTTGGTACATGTGCGGTTCACGACTCTTGTTTCCGTTATGTTTTAGTTTCACATCACTGGAATAGTTTGGCAAGAGTCTTGTACCCCTTATGTTTACTTGGTACATGTGCGGTTCACATGACTCTTGTTTCCGTTATGTTTTAGTTTCACATCACTGGAATAGTTTGGCAAGAGTCTTGTTGTATCCTTTCAGTTTACTTGACTCTTGCTTCCATTCTGTTTGAGTTGCATAACACTTGAATGGTCAGCATTAGCATTAGCAGTGCTTTTGTACAGACAGCTTTCCCTCCCGGAAGCGGTTCACAAGTCTCTCTAGCTCCGAAAGGAGCACTTCACACCTTCTAGTATGTATGTATGTCCGCTTACGTCATAGGGGGAGGGCCAGCGAAATGCCAGTTTCAGCGCTGAACAACACTGTCACCTGTCTTATGTCTTGTCCCAGTGCGCGTAACGTTTTGCGAGCTCGCAGAACAAAACAGGTTCGCCTCTACAATACGCGCAGATAGTACTTACCCATTCGTTGGAAGATGCTAAATTTTAGATGTCGTGCTACTGTACGTTTTGCGTGGATTAGTTTGCGGGAACTCGTGGTTAGCCGTGGACTGCGCGACAATTGGCAACCTGCCAAGATTGAGGCGAAGGGACAGGAATTTTGTGCGCGCGCACTTTTGCAAGAGGAAATTTGCGTTGATGAAATTTTGAAGGCATTTACTGTAGGAGCTGTGCGGGAACTACGTCAGGTCAGGCTGCGTGCAGTGTGCACTGTTCTGAGTCATTGGTGTTCGTACATAGATGATGTTTGGGTTTGGGACCTGCATTGCTTTGCGCGCATGGTGGTGTAAAGATGGCGATGGGAGAAAACGCCCGCGCGTTTCTTCACACTACCGCACACATACGAGTACTAGATCCTTCTGGTTTGAGGTACTGTAAGTCGGGAAAGTTTGGAGTAGATTCTCTGAATCGGAGGGTAATTATCTAATGATTTTTGTAAATCTCTCTGGCCCGGAGTAATTTTTGTTGTTTTGTATGTGCTTGTTCAGACATGCGGCCTGGGGACAGTTGGGGGTATGTTGATTATTTTTTGGGGTATTTTACAGACTTTCTTTTTGGGGGTGTGCTGGGTAAAAAAAATTCGGGGGGGGTGCGGCACCCCCCCCCCCCCCCCCCACTTTTCTGCTCCAGCATAGCCCCACTGACAGACCCCCACCCTGGAAATCATGCCGATGTCTGCTTCTTATTTTGCACATTTTCTCCGTGTATTGCCATAAATAATTCGAATATTTTATCTCAAAATTCGGCCATTCACAGTACATTTTCCTCGTGGACATCGTTGTCGCTGTTGTGTCTTTGCTGTCTTCTCTTCTTCTTCGAGTCGTGTCTTACAGATTCCGCCTACCTACATTACATTACCAACACACACGTACATACTTTATGTCGAATTCTTCACAGAGTTTAGTGGAGTTTTGGAACTTGGATCCGCCATATTGACGAGACCCGACTGTTTTGTGTACTTTTCCGCGCATTTAGGACCTGTTTTTCTTCGCTCCCTGCTTTCTCTGTGTCTCTCCTCCTCAAAAGCAACTCTTTTCATTGAAAGCTCGGCTAGGCGACAAAACTTTTTTAAAAGCATTGCTGGCCTATCATTACCTGCGCGTGCTTTCCTGCGTTCTGTGTGTGTTCAGGAAGGAAGGACAAAAAGTTTCCTTTGACTTTTTACGATGGCAGATACAGTTTGGCTAACTTCCAGTGTCCAGCTGGTTATGCCAATTGCTCTGACATTTTGATGGGCTCCTAAATTAGTTCTACTCCAATCTTCACCACTGCAAAATTTATCTGACAGTACAAAAGCTTCATCCCAACAACTACTGATAATACTTGCCGGTATGGCCACTTATGGTACAACAAGTGTCGTCTTGTTGGTGTGGTGGCTGCTCCTTGCTCATCAAATCTTTGGCCCAGTGGTGTGGGCAGAAGACCCTACATTCCGCCTGCTAAGAGCAGCTACATCTAGCGTGGATGACCACAATCATTTAGCGTTTGACGGGTTCTACTGTCGGGTTCGCTGTGTGGCGAAATGTCTGGAGGAATTTGCGGTAAGACTGTCGAGTGAAACATCTTGTTTACGAGTTTACTCTTGGCAAGTAAATAATCCCTGTGTGTAAATGGGTGTGGATATATTTGGTGGCGAATGAAGGAATGATTGATTTGTTGCTTTTATTTTCAGGGTGATTCAATTGAAAATTGCACTCGACAGTGTGATCGATATGACAATGACACTCTTTGCGTAAGTGATTTGAATGGTTATTCTACTATTTTTTATCATTTTTGGGGAAGTTTGGGCGGACAGGCACTTATAGCCCTGGTTCGACTTTTTCCTGAGTCGCAGTAGACTGACATTTCGGTAATATCCCATTATGCCGGATGATTTGTCGCGTTCTGCCGGGCCTGTCTCTTTATGCCGGAAATTCTGCCTCGTTATGCCGGACGCCAAAAAGTGTTGCGTTCTGCCGGATGTTGTCGCGATATGCCGGACCAGTCGTCTTGTTATGCCGGATCTAACCATGAAGCTTGTTGTCGCGATACGCCGGACCAGGCGTCTCTTTATGCCGGAAAAAATCTCGTTATGTCAAAGACAAAGACCTAGTTAGTTACCATGAATACAATAGCATCGATCGATGAACATACAGTGCAGTATGTATGTAGGCCTATTAGTGTGTACTAGTACTGTACATATGTAACGTAGGCGCTCTTAGGCTTAGGCGCTTAGGTTTCTGCATGAGGTTAGGCTTAGGCGCTTAGGCTTGACCAGAAGCTTAGGCTTTATAGGGTGCATCATCACTTTATTCATGATCGCATGCGTGCGCACAACATACAACCAATGGTATTATCGCATACCACAAATGCAGTAAACATGGCGAATACCAACCATATTGTGTATGAAAATAGCGCTCTACATACAATTCATACGTAGTTTCAACTTACGTAAAATGGCTCCAAGTACTTTATACATAAATTTGCATAAGTTGGCTTATTAGAAATCACCCCACTTTTACATGTATTGTACATACGTACATAATGTATACGTATAAAAAAAGATCGGCGGTCAAAATCGAAGCAGCGTTCAAAATCATGATCAACGACGAGCCAGGGTCCAGGAAGGGAGTGAGTCAGGTCAGATGAAGGCGGCGGAACTGGCTTTCAGCTTCTCAGTCTTTTGCAAAATGGGTGGACGTGGTGGAAGGTGGAGAAATGAGTTGAAGCTTGAATGTCCGGATAGAAAGCTGAGGATATTTTCATGTCTATGTGATTGGGCTGTTGAAACAGGGTTGAAGGCTGCTTGTGATGAGGATCAGTCTTCTTGATATCGGAACCGAACTGCTACAGCAGAAGTTTCTTCCATACAAGAGTTCTTTTCTTCATCACAGCGCAGTTGTTACTATTATTGATTGAGAACGGAGAAATAAAAGACAAGACCGCACGGCGCACACACTGACCACACACTCCAAAAAGCGAACTGAATTTTAAAAAGCGAACTGAATTTTAAAATGTCGCAGCGAAATGACCAGCAACGAAAGTTCTCACGACCATGTGACCAATTCTGGACTGGCAACGAACAAAGTGAGGCAGTTCTGCGTGGACAGCTGTGCCAAGGGTTGGGCAACTGCTGCTGGACTTGTGCTTTCCAGCTGTCCACATGGACTGCCACACTTTGTGTTTGTGCACGTCGACAACTTTGAAATTTTTTCAAACTGTCCACACTGATTTGGAATGTTCTAGCCTATGGAGCTTTTCGAGCTCAGATATGTTTTCTTTCTATTCTTTTCTCATACATCCTTGGTATGAATGAGTACATACGGAACACATTCCGTTGTCTTCCATGAAATTTTCATCGGACTCAAACATTTCGATATCAGTTTGGACAATTTGAAAAAATCTCAAGCTGTTCACGACGGCTGTGTACAAAGTGTGGCAGTTCGATCGATGAACACACAGTACAGTACGTATGTATTAGTACGTATGTATGTAATACGTATGTATGTACACAAGGAAAAGCTAGGCCTAGGCATAAAGCGACAAACTACCCGGCATAACAATACAGCATTCGGCATATCGCGACGCTCCGGCATAAAGCGATTTTGTCCGGCATAACGCTACAAACCTTCCGGCATATCGCGACAACGTCCGGCACAACGAGACTCCGGCATATCGCGACAACGTACGGCCTATCGCGACAGAGCCCGGCATAACGCTACACCCGGCATAATGGCACACAATCGACATTTCCGACGTAGCGAGGGAGACGTCACAAAACCGCTGCCCACCTCACCAAACAGCGCAGTAGTAAAATAGGTAAAATGCGTGAAACATCAATCTTACGAGTTTATACGAAAACCTTCGTTACCATAAATACAACACCGCCACTGGGTCAACTCGTCAGTATGATGTTTCGCCCTTTCCACATCACATCCGAGGGCGAGCGTTGCAATTTCTTGCTGACCTTTCCACATGCAGGGGCGGGGCGAGCGTTGCACTTTTTGTTTGCTGACGTCTTCCTCGCTACGTCGGAAGGGCGACGAAACCAAATTGTCCCGCATTTCCCTCACCGTTCCTTTTTTCAGTCAACTGAAACCTGTTGGCTGCAGTGCGGCGATTTGGTGAGCGGAGTCCGGGATAATCCAGACGCCCCGTCCGACCTGGCGGTTTTCTACGACGCGGGCGAATACGACCCGGTAAAGGCGAATGTGCGCTGGTCCCCGGTGCGCGACGCTCAGCTCTACGTGTTGCAGTACAGGGATACGGAAGACCATTTCGCCTCGTGGAAAACGGGTGGCAGTGGACAATTGGTACGAGTAGTTGTAGGGTACTGTGGGGTAAATCCGGTCGGTAGTTTTGGTGGGTAGGGTACTGTGGGGTAAACCCGGTCGGTAGTGTTGGTGGGATAGGGTACTGTGGGGTAAACCCGGCCACCTAAGCTCCTTTGAACTTACTGTTTCAGCAACTGATGAACCAAATAGTAGTTCATTTGAAAGAGGAAGGCTCCAGGAATCGATTGATATCATAATTGTCTGAATCGGTCCATTGGTTGCTGAGATAGGCTGCCCTGAAACTTAGGTGACCGGATTTTCCCATGACCTGGTCTGGCCTGCTACCTACCGTAACCTAAACATTTTTCTTGTGTACAAGTATGGATCACCCTATGTTTGAAGGGTCCACACAGTTAGTTGCGTAGTTTCATTTGGCACAATAGTTGTTTTTGTGCCTGAAGAGCCCTAATTGGCTACGATTTCGCTCTTGTGGTGCCTACATATACAGAGTGTCTCAAAATAAACCGAACACTTTTCCGTGCATGTAATTCTGGAACCACACGTTAGAATTTTATCCGGTTTCTTTTATTTCGTAGCCAAGGCTTCAACTTAGATATGTACAAAATTTCAGCCATTTTGTCCACATACTTCAGAAATTACGACCGTTTGAATCTCGAAGCTCAAAATCGACGTTTTTCTTTAGTATGGAGAAAAATCTCGGTCTTAATTTTTCAAGATACCCAGTTCCATGCGTTTGCTATGCTGCCACTGGGGATAGTGCATGAGATACATATTTCCTAGCATTTTGGGACATCTTTTTCCATTACGAGACTAATTCTATTTTGGACTATGCACAGGAGGTCCCTAAATCGGCACTACCAGTTCGAAAAACCCTCGTTTTTGACCGCCGGAGAAAGGATGGGTTTGAGCAGCTTCCACTGGGCCTATGAAGCTAAAATTTTGTACACATCTAAGTTGAAGCCTTGGCTACTAAACACAAAAAACCGCGTGAAAATCTAACGTGTGGTTCCAGAGTTATATGCACAGAAAAGTGTTCGGTTTATTATGAGACACCCTGTACTTTTGTGTGTGATGACTGTGCCTGCTTTTTTAGCTGTCCAAATCTACCAACTTGATCTTCAACAAGACTGAAGTTTGTCCGCCCTACGAGTTCCGAGTTGCGGCCGTGAATGCAAGGGGAGTCAGCCAGTTTTCAAGTGTGGAGCGACTTGCAAGTAAGAGTGAGCAAAAACTTTCAACAAAAGTGCATCCACGTTTGACCCATCGAAAAGGCTGCGATCCTTTCCGCAGCGAACGAAAAATTACGGTTGGAAAAACGCGGGACGGATCGAGTTTGCTTCGAATCTTGTTGATGGGTCAAACGTGGATTGCATAATGCCGTAGAACTGCATTGGCTTTTGGGTAATAAGAGACGGTGCTTTTACATTGCAATTTGCATTTTTGGCAGTACTTTTTCACACTAATTGTAATGCCATTGTTTTAAGAGCCGGCTCCAGTATTCCCTGCTGATGCGAAGATTCACATTGTGAATGGCAGTCTCATCTACAAGGATGATCCATTCTACTCGTTACACAGTCTGGAGGATAACGCCACCATCTATTTTGATGTCGCATTCACATTGCCAAAACGTACGCCATCAAGATAAACTGAATCATTTACTAATGCCATTTTATTAAGCAACATACGTACAAAAGTATCTTGGAGCGAAACTTAGGGTGGCCCTGTTGACGTGGGGTAAATCCGGCCATGGAGTGGCAAAAGCTTTTTTTGACTTGCTGTTTTTCAAATGATGGACCAAATACCCATCATTAGTTGTCTCAATCGGTTCATTGGTTACTGAGATAAGCAATATGCATGTGTAGCCCTGAACCTATTTTTAGGTGGCCGGATTTTTCCATGTCTGGGTTTACCCCATTATAATATATGCCTATACTGTAAAGTTTGGTGTATTACCCGATCGGGTTATACAAACAAAGTCGACCAATTTCCTCGGGGTATATTCGATATCGGGTTATACAAAATATCGGTGTATATGCCATACTTGCTTATTTTAGCGTAAAATAGCTTTTTGAAGCATTTGGCGCTAGGTGAATATCGGGTTATACAAAATACTAAAATTCAAAGTCGACCAATTTGCTCGGGTTATATTCGATATCGGGTTATATTCGATATCGGGTTATACACCAAACTTTACAGTACTCTACATCATGTCGGTATGTATGTACGTTGTTGACGTTTTAGATTGGAGCTTGGAATACATGGAGAAAGAAATGATGATAATCAGTGCTGATCCATGCAAGCATCACATCACTCATCGTAGCATTCCGAGCGCCAAAATAGTACGTAAGGTGTGATATCTAATGGCTCATTCACATCGGGGACATGCGTTGGGCGCCACGCCGTGCGTACGCTCAGCGTTCCATGGTTCGGATAAATTCAAAAGCATGGACACACAACCATGACTCACTTGGGCGTACTGCGCAGAGCGCATTTCCTTCCAATGTGAATCCATGTCTAACCTTAGCTAAAATCCTTCTGGAAATGGTATGGTAATCTAGATGATGAAACGAATCTTATCAAGTACCGTATTTATCGGTGCATAGCCCTACTTTTCAATAATTGAGAGGTTCTGCATATATTGGGCTATGCACCAGTAAATACGGTGCCCACAGTGTGTACGTTGAAGGAAGTTTTCGATCATTGTTTCAGGTTATGGACAAAGTTCAGCCAATACTTCATATCAGGCTACCAGGCATTCAAATCATACAGGAATGCAATTTTCGCATCCTGGTAAGTAAATCTAATTCGTTGCCTTAGCTTTATGAACCCCTAAAAACAGGAGATGGGGTGGGGTGGAAAGAAAGCCCAATTTTACCCCTCACCCTGGTTACCCCACCACAACCAGGGGTACAGATAGACAAGATATTTTCCTACATAATTTGCGATTTAAAAAATCGAAGTGTATAGAATTATCAAATGATCGGATTATCGGATTTGTATCCGATACATTTTGAGCCCCTGTAAGGTACATAATTTTTTGGGCCCAAAAATAATTTCCAGGCGCCTCACGTTCTTCCCATCTTTACCACTGACAACCACCATCTGTCGCCATAACACAATACTGTATGCCTATCGTGTATTTTCAGTTGAATAACATCAGAACCACGTGCGGCACGGCTGGGACATATGAAGGGGGCATTATCCTTCAAAGAATCGGTATGCACAAGAGGTGATTTGAAGATGATTTTTGAACAAAGCAAAACGGTGTGAGTTGTTGATTGCTGATTGCTGTTTATTTTCAGATTGCAAGACCGTAGCGAATTATGACTGCCCTAAGGAAGTGCCAAAAGGTAACGACGATATGTACAGACACAGAGAATATGATCAGACATCGGCACGGTTTCCAGGGTGGGGGGTCTGTCAGTGGGGTTATGCTGGAGCAGAAAAGGGGGGCTGACCGATGTATACCCCAGAAAATATTTCATGTTCATCCAGCATACCCCCAAAAAGACAAAAAGAAAGAGTCTGTAACATACCCCCAAAAAAACACCAACATACCCCCAAATTTCACTGAAACATACCCCCAACTGATCCCAGGCCGACGTCTGTAGTACGCGCCCATCCAAAACAACAGTGTTAGCGCAACTGGTCAATAGTCATTCATTATGTACGTATACCTATATTTTCAGTGCCGCAACCTAACTGCCAGGTGAACAACGTGCGGTGCCGCATCGCGGGCACGAACAACACCTGCGTTCGGTCTTCCCTGCCCAGCAACCAACGCGCAGCGGACGTCGAGCTCACGTGGGACCCGCCGCGGAACAGCAGCAAACCCCGCCGCGGACCCATGCTCTACTACGCGATGCGATGGGGCGAGGCGGAGGAAGAGGACCGCAACTCCCCGCTGGGCCTCGTGCGCCTGAAGAACATCCAGGGCGTACGCTACACCTGCGAAGACGAGGAAGAGAGAGTCGGATGCACTACTGTACGTAAATAATAGGGTACCGTCAAGAGTCAAGACTACATAAGGGAAGAGAGACTATGCCAGCTATAATCTGGCCAATAGCAGTTGGCACTTGGACTCAAGGCGAGTTGCGTAGTTTGCATGTACTTCTGCTAAATAGGAGTATTCACACGAAGCGTGGACAGAAATCCGCATTTTTAAATCTATTTTACGCAACGCGCCTTGAGTCCAAGTGCCAACTGCTATTGGCCTGACTATAGTACATATTGGCTTCGTGTTTCATGCTACGGCCGTTTTGGTCCCAATCGGGGGCCCCCGTAGATCGACGTAAAATAGAGATAGGGGCCCCCAACTCGGGGTCCAGGGCTCCCGATCGGGGGCCCGTCTGCCCCGATTGGGACCAAACGACCGTAGCATGAAACACGAAGCCAATACTAGCTGGCATAGTCTCTCTTCCTTATGTAGTCTTGGTACCGTGGAACGCGCTCGGATAGCTTTTATGCTGGTTCTTTCATAGACAACTATAATAGATGTCTATACCGGCGTGTTGAAGTACGCTCGCCTCGCTGGGCCGCAATTTGTCCATGGCTGGACCATTTTCTAAACTGCGCAGATGTTTCATTAGTGATTTCCTCGTTGTTTCTAATGGAACATCTGCGAAGTTTAGAAAATCCAGCCATGGACAATTTGCGGTCCAGCGAGGCGAGCGTACTTCATCACGCCGGTGTAGACATCTATATAAAGTTGTCTCTATAAGTTGTTCTTATAAGCAAAAATGATACTATTCTTTTCATATGTGCTGTTTCAGACCAATCGAAAGATCGTTTTGCGCAATGTTCCTGTGGAAAAATTACACGCAGTGATCATCTGTGGCGTGTACAGTCGCAATTTAGAGTTCAGTCGTGGGACTTTGATGACGACAACGGCGTTGCAGGTAGGTGCTGCTTCGGAAAGGCTATTGCCCAGTTGCGCTAAGCACCTGAATGTGATTGGTCGCGAGGCGACCCCGCGGTATTTAGCGAGTTTAGATCGGTGCCGGCGGGGTCGTCGACGTTGTTCAGTAATCTGGGAGCGGAAAAGGAGCGAGCAAAGAGAAGAAGAGACAAAAAAACGGCGCTGACGACCCCGCTGGCACCGATCTAAAGCTACGCTAAATACCGCGGGGTCACCCAGGAGCTTAGCACAACTGGTCAATAGTCTGGCCACTAAGAATTTGCTGTGGAACTCTAAGTCGTGTTGCAAATAGAAAGACAAAATGCGGAATTTTGTCCCTGCTTCACCTCAAGTACTCCTATCTGAAAGAATACATGCAAACTGCACAATATGACTTGAGTATTATCCGAAACTCTTAGTGGCCAGAATGCAGTTCTTTGTTTTGCATATTTTGCAATGTACGTACGTAGGATAATCTGCGTGCTATGCAGCAGGGTACTGTGGGGTAAACCCGGCCACCTAAAGCGGCTTTAAACTTGCTGTTTCAACAAATGATGTACCAAATAGCTCATATTTGAAAGAGAATAGTTCAAGGAATCGATTGATATTAGCATTTGTCTCAATCGATCCATTGGTTGCTGAGCTATGCAGGCCTGAAACTTTAGGTGGCCGGATTTACCCCATTGTACCCTACTACCCCTAACTTTGTATCATAGGTGACCGGTTTGGTGCGTACCAGTATGCCGGTATGGCTGATCATTTTGCTGGCGCTGTTGGTCCCCGCAGTCTGCATTTTCCTCGTCTGCCTTTGCTGCTTGTGTCGCAAGAGTAAGAAGCAGAAAAAGAGGATGGAAGAGCTACAAATGGAGATTGTTCAGCTGGAGGATGAGAGTCGATACACGGAGATGCCGAAAAAGTAGGGTAACTTGGTTACAATTTCTTCGGGTAATTTAGGTAAAAAGTGGGTAAATTTCAGGTAAACGTGGGGGCAATTTCGACCACCAAATCTATTCGCTACTTGCGCTATGATTAGCGACGCGGGTTGTCGCGAGGTGACCTAGAGGTCAGAACCCACCGAAACATCAAATTTACGAGTTTGCCCAGAGGCGACGAGTTGTTTCGTTACTGTGTTTTGTTTGGAAGCAGCCTGGGTGAATTCGTGATTATATTATGATGTTTCGGCCGGTCGAGACTCGGGGCCATTTCGCTACGACCCAAGATAAGATAATAACGCAAGTAGTGAATACGCGCTAACAATCAGCTTAACAGGTGATTGGCATGAGCAAAGATTGAGTATCCGAATTCCGAAATTGCTCCGTACTTTGGAAAAGAGAAATATTATCGATTCTTGTTGCGAATTTATCCACTCGGATTCTTGTGTATTTTTTGATTGGCGTTATTTCTTTGCAGACACGATATTTGGGAATTGGAGAGACGCAATCTGATCTTGTACCAAGAGAAAAAGCTGGGATCTGGCGCTTTCGGTTCCGTTTTTATGGGTAAGAGAGAAAGACAAGGCTGTTATGGTTGTGGCTTCTTATTATTGCTGTCTGCTATCGACTAGTTACCGTCCAGAAATTTTCAGACACAACCTGTTGCATGTAGGGTACTGTGAGGTAAGCCCGCAAACGGGGTAAACCCGGACACCTAAACTTTTCTGAACATTCCGCTTCGGCAAATGATGAATATTGTAGCTCATTTGATAGAGAAGAGCTCCTCTTTCAAATGAGCTACCATGTTCATCAGTTGCTGAAGCAGCAAGTTCAGAGGAGTTTAGATGTCCGGGTTTACCCCGTGTGCGGGTTTACCCCACAGTACCCTACGTAATACGCCTGTGTTTTTGTTCATACTGCATACGTGCCCTGTTTCTTTCAGGCAAAATCGCTGGAAAGGCCTTCGGACACAAGGATTCCACTTCTGCTCTAGCGACAAATCTGATGCGAGTAGAAAACGCTGACGTCGCCGTGAAAATGCTGCCTGGTAAGAGTGCTTTTGTGCCTTTGGAAGGAAGATTCCTACAGGGTAAATGAGCTAATGTTTCAAAGAAATGATAAAGGGAATGCTGGAATTTCGAAGACAATAATTTGGGGGACCTTTTATTGCCATTGAAAATGAATATTTTATTTATAGCCAATGTTTGTAGTTTTACTTTACTTACTAAAATAAGTTGACTGGTAAAATGGACTAATGTTTCAAAATGTTCACCAAAAGAGTTCCCCGACTGTGAGGGTTGTTTTGTTCTGGGAAGGAGAATTTCAACAGAATTGAGCTAATGTTTCAAAGAAATGATAAAGGGATTGCTGGAATTAAGAAGACAATTTTCTTTCAGCCATCTCCCCCTGAAAAGAAATATTTTTTATGTTCAATGGGAGTTGTCTTACGGTTTCACTTACAAATAGGTTCTTCGTAAAATGGGCTAATGTTTCAAAATAATATTCATAAGGACCTGCTCAATTTTGAGGGTTTGATGTTGACTAATGCACCATTAAATAAGATATTTTAAAACAAATCAGGAAATCGTACAATTGTCGGTAAAATTTTTACCGGCGAATGAGCTAATGTTTCAAGGAAATAATAAAAGGTGTTTACTGGATTAGGAAAGACAATTTTTTCGGTTGTCGTCTCCTCCTGAAAATGAATATTTATGGAGAGTGGGAGGGAGTAGTGTTACGGTTTCACTTACAAATAGGTTGACATAGCTCCTCGTAAAATGGGCTAATGTTTCAAACTATTCATAAAGGGGTTGCCCAATTTTCGCGGTTGTTGTGAAGTGGTTATTGTACTACATCTATGTATTAATAACATTTCAAAGCAAATCAGGAAATCGTCCAATGTTTCTTCGTGAATACAATTTTCCCGCAAAATCAGCTAATGTTTCACACTAGTCATAATAACTCCCTTTCAACACCCGTTCCAATTTCATTTTGCTTTTGCATGTGTCAAATAATTCTTGTGTTTTTGCTTGCTTTTTGTCATGAAGTGGCGCGTGTTGTTTCAGAATACGCAGACGAGATATCCAAGGCAGATTTTCTGAAGGAGATAAATCTGATGAAATCTCTGGGCTATCACGAGCGACTGGTGAATATGATGGCATGTATCACGGACAGTGAACCCTACTGTCTCATTGTGGAGTACTGTAGTCACGGGGATTTGCTGCATTTTCTCAGGGAAAGATGCAAGTACATGATGAAGGTAAAGAAGTATGATACTCTTACGTACTGCGTACGATAGCAATAGCGTGCGGCAATAGCATCCGAGGCCTGTAATGTACGTAAACTAGTTCTAGGTATGTAAGGCGAGTTTAGCCAAAAGTCCCCGGACCGGTCCCTGGTTGGGTGCCTAAGTCCGCAGCTGTGTCCGAGGGTAACGGGTGCGATTCCCGTTCGGTCCCATTACCTATTTCTCTCCCCCCTTTTCGGGGCCCGGCTATCGCCATACGGAATGCGGCACGTCACAATACTAGGACTGTGGGGAAAACCCAGCCATGAGAAAATCCGGCCACCTAAATTTCAGAGCTGCCTAGCTCAGCAACCAATGGACCGATTGAGGCAAATATGATATCAATCGATTCCTTGACTTTTCCTCTTTCAAACGAGCTATTCGGTTCGTCATTTGCGAGAAGAGCAAGTTAAGGGAGCTTGGGTGGCCGGATTTACCCCATGGTACCCTATTTAGTGAGAGGTTGTGAAAGATATTCTTGTTGCGGTACTAGACTGCAAAATTGTGACATACAAACATAGGTAGGTGGTGATTGTTTGAGTTTGATTTGTGACACGGAATGAAGTGGTTGTGTATCTTTTATGTCATAGCTGGACGAGCAAGGCATCGACTATGCGAACCCTGGTCCCGACGACGATATTGATACCAGCTACGTTCTATCGCTGAAAGAGCTGCTTGGCTTCGCCGTACAGTGCTCAGTCGGACTGGTAAGATTTGTTTCGTGAAACATTGCTACTCGAAAATATTGTTACATACTGCGTAGGTATGGCAATATTAGCGTCCGAGGCCAGCAGTTTTAGGTGTATGCAAGGAGAGTTAGCCATCTGTCCTTGGGCTGGCACCTGGGTGGTGTGGCTACATTAGTCCACAGCTGTGACCGAATGTTGCGGGTTCGATTCCCGTTACGGTCCTATTTCTATTTGCCCTTTTCGGGGCCCGGCTATCGCCATAACAGAACGCGGCACATCACAATATATATTATCACACCCACAACACAACCCACACCGTTAAAAATTTGTGAAGTACCAACAAATATGGCCAAATAAAAAAATACAATGCCAATGCATAGCCAAATCTCTGGTCAGACTCTGCTTGATGACATATGACGTGCCGCGTTCCGTGTATGGTGATTGCCGCTATGCGCACTACTGGCCTCGGACGCTATTGTTATACGTACGCAGTACGTTTACAGACATACATGGAATAACCATTTTGGGTTATCTTTCTTGCATTGCAGGAATACTTGAGTCAGAAGGGCTTCATCCACCGTGACGTGGCGGCTAGGAACGTGCTGGTTCATGAGGGAAAGTACGCCAAGATCGGCGACTTCGGCCTCTGTCGCTTTGTGTACGGCAAAGACAGCGGTGCCTACTGGGGCAAGGGCGGACGACTGCCGATCAAATGGATGGCACCCGAGGCGATCAAGAACTACGAGTTCACGACGAAAACTGACGTGTAAGTACAGTAGAATAAATAAGAGAGAAAACCTGGGGCGGTGTGGGAAGCGAACCTGTGGCTTTAGGGCTGTTTTGAGGCACGCAAGAATCTGTCAGATGGACCGGTGGGTGCGAGTGCGAAATAATGGGGCTTGGGGGAATCGAACCTGTGGGTTTGGGACTGTTTTGGCATGGGGGGCACGCAAGACCCTGCCAGATAGGCCGATTTGTGGTGATGAAAAAAGATTGGGTTTGGGTTTAGGAGCTGCCTACGTCTTGCTTATGCATTCTCGGTAGTGTGAGGTTATTTTGTGTTTTTTTTGCAGCTGGGCTTTCGCTGTGCTCCTGTTCGAGATAATTACGATGGGCGGTTGTCCATACCCGGGTATTCAGCCGGCGGATATGGAGACACATCTGGAGGCCGGAAACCGCATGGAGAAACCGGACAATTGCCCGGATCAATAGTAAGTGCGAGAGATCAAGAACGCATAAAACTTCTCAATCGCGAACAGCGGAAACTATCCTGTTTGATGCATTCTTGATCCTCTGGAATGTATCAGTCCACCTACGTATTCAGAATTATCGTCTTTTTATGCATTCCTGATCCTCTGGAATGTATTGGTGCTCCCTATTCGTAATTTTGGAGCGAATACTTGCCACGTTTTGGTCTAGACAAGTTCTTGATATGATACAACGATGTTTTGTTGCTTGTTCCAGTTATGATGTAATGATGGAATGCTGGGAATATGAGGCGGAAAAACGCCTCGGATTCAGCCAAGCGAGAGAGCGATTGGCTAAAATGCTCGAGGAAACCGTGGCCGAGTACTCCTACCTCACGCTGAACCAACAGAAAGACTACTACAACGTGCCGTACACAGAGCGGGATGAGGAGCAATTATTTTCTTCCTCGAGTGAAGAAGATCAACCGTCAACTTCCACTGGTGGATTTGAAAATCGCGCCTTTTCTGCCATAACCGAAGAAGAAGGGGGAGAGGACACGTCGATTCCTCAGACTATAAGGATGGAGGTTTCGGAGAATTCGACGGACCGGGCGACGTGGCGGGAGCCTGTGGAGCCGCCGCTGCCGGGTTCGATTCTCGCACCGGCCACGCGCCACGACAGCGGACTGGATAGCGTGAGCGTGTCGTCGGCTGAAGAGACGCCGCCTCTACCGACTGCGCCACCGCCGTCCCAGCTGAAAAACGTGGAAAAGGACGGTTATAACAACGCGGCTTACACGAATTGCTTGCTGAAGGATGGTGAGGTGACGAGTGCAAGAAATAATGTGCCAGTAGTTGTGAATGATTCGAATAGTTGATAATTATTGTGCATCTGTGTTCCGTTTTTATCGCGTTTTTGCTGGTCACTTATGCAATTACTGTATATGCATGTTTGTACTATACATTTCATGTCACTTCTCTGTATTTGTACAAGTTGTATGTGTACTGTGTTGTGTACCTAGTATTGCATTCATTTTTTGTTCAGGATGTGCCAAATTCTTCGAAGTTTAATGCTGGTGTTTTTCTGAACCACAGAGTTGATTGTGAGGTACTTCCAGCAAGTATTTTTGTCGTAGTGTACAGGGTGTCTCATAATAAA
This sequence comes from Epsilonema sp. ZAB3_2, assembly GCA_030247985.1. Lineage (NCBI taxonomy): Eukaryota > Metazoa > Nematoda > Chromadorea > Desmodorida > Epsilonematidae > Epsilonema > Epsilonema sp. ZAB3_2. The sequence goes on from JASAMW010004655.1 coordinate 28,717, forward strand.
CCGTCCACCTTCCCGTGCATGTAACTCTGGAACCACACCATAGATTTTAATGCGGTTTTTTGTATTTTGTAGCCAAGGCTTCAACTGAGATGTGTACAAAATTTTAGCTTCCTAGGCCCAGTGGAAGCTTCTCAAACACCTTTTTCCTCCAGCGGTCAAAAACAAGGTTTTTCGAACTGGTAGTGCCGATTTAGGGGTAATTCTGTGCATGAGACATAATAAAATTAGCCTCGTAATAAAAAAAGATGTCCCAAAATGCTAGAAAATGTGTATCTCATGCATTATCCCCAGTGCCAGCATAGCAAACGCATGAAACAGGGTATCTTGAAAAAGTAAAACCGATATTTTCTCCATAGTAAAGGAAAACGTCGATTTTTGAGCTTCGGGATTCAAACCGTCGTAGTCTCCGAAGTATGTGAACCACATAGTTGAAATTTTGTATACTTACCTGTTGAAGCCTTGGCTACAAAATACAAAAAACCGCATAAAAATCTAAGATGTTTTTCCAGAGTTACATGCACGGAAAAGTGGACGGTTTATTATGAGACACCCTGTACATTGATGAGAGTGTCTTTTGAATTTTGTTCGAAGAGTTTTATTTGACTGTTGTCGGTTGAATGGTGCCCTTTATACTGATTTACGAGTACCGTACTTTTTGATTCGGTATGATAAAGTATGTTTATGGCCGTGTATGCATGAATAATAAATTATGTACATTGTACACAAACGTATGAGCGTCACTCATAGAAATACAGCTAATTTTGTCAGTATCCAGATTCAGGCATGTAGGAATCCAACTGCCAAGAAAATTATCAAAGATGTACAGGCGAGAGATACAAACGTAACAAAGAGAATCTTTTCCAGTGTTGAAACGGCTTGATTGACCACGTTTTGTCGATGCTCAATATTCAGCTGATTATTGATTGCCTCATGCAATTGTCTCAATGTGCACTGGATTTGTTGCAGTGCAAGTTTTATGTGCAGTTTGGTCATCTTAAATCAAAGGAATATGCAGACTACATTAAAAATGAAGTGATGTGAATTATGGGCACAATAATTATTATAATTATGGCCTACCTACGGTACGGTACCTGCATATTTTGATCAGCTGTAGCATGGTTGGAAACTGTTGTACTATTTTCAGACAGATGGTCACATCTGCTGCAACTGCTGTTCCAAGCGAACACTTGATGACTTTTCTTTCCATCACTCGCCAATTTTGTCATCCAAGTAGGCAGTTGAGGCATTTTCCTCCATCTGGCTTCATAATGAATGAGAAAGCAGCTGGCAAAGACGGAGCCAACAATCAAAACCATTAGGGAAAGATAGTACCAACCTGGAAAGTACTGTATATTCACTTAGAATTTAGATGGTACTGCATTCAGTTTTGAAGCAATAGGCTATTGTTACAAAATCGAGGAGGAAAATGTGCCAGGAAATCGAACCCTGGACCTCTTCGCATTACCATCATTACCATTACCAATTTGTGGATTACCAATCAGTGGAATCGAGCTGGAAGCTTTTGGCATCTGGTCTCCAACCACCAAAAGCATGATGGACAGTGCCAGAATCGTGCTGACCCCCATCGAAACCTTCTCCTCCCTCTCTCCATTGCTCGAAGTCAGTGAAAACATGCCCAGAAAACAGATAATTGTCAGCATGAATGTTGGAATCACCAGCTGCACGAGGTAGAAGAGCGGTTTGCGCTGGATGCTAATGGTAAAGTTGGCATAGCTCCAGCAGTAGCTGGTGGTAAAGCAAACGTTCCTAAAGTTGCTGGTGAAATTCAACAGGCTGAAGGCTTGACTGGATTGATACGAGTCGGTACTTGCGGCCGGTCCTGAATCGAATTCATCGCCATTCAGCACGATGTAGCTGGAGTTAAGCGACCAGGATGTGAACACCAGTGGACAGTTCTGTCGGTCCCAGGGAAAGTAGAAAATCTCCACGGGACACGACACTTTGTAAATGGCCGGAAATGCCCACAAAACGACTGCGGTTCGGCTGTTTAGCTCCGGCCACAGTCTTGCCTTCATCGTTCGTTGCAGATCCAACGATGGTGGTGGATTGATATCTACACTAAAATTTATTCAATGATGGTGTACTGTACATATTCACGAGTTGCACTATGCGCTGGTAGGTACTGGGCGAGCGCTAAGCGAGGTGACCCCTCATCATCATCATCATCATCACTTTATTCATGATCGCATGCGTGCGCACAACATACAACCAATGGTATTATCGCATACCACAAATGCAGTAAACATGGCGAATACCAACCATATTGTGTATGTAAAGAGCGCTCTACATACAATTCGTACATAATAGTTTCAACTTACGTAAATTATAGGCCTACATAAATTTACATAACTTGGCTTATTAGAAAAAGAAATCAAATCACCCCACTTTACATACATTGTACATACGTACGTACGTATACCCCTCTGAATAACCGTGATATTCAGTGCACCATTTGACTGGTGTAGGTGTCGCGGTCGACGTCGTTTATTCTCCGCTCGCTTTTCTTTTTCCCAGCTGCCTGAACAAGTCGACCGCGCCGCCGACACCGATCAAATGCTCCACTGAAAGTCACATTAAAATGAAAGTCACAAAGTCACCGATCAAATGCGCCGTGACAAAGTCACCGTGACAAAGTCACCGATCAAATCAAATGCACCGATCAAAGTCACCGTCACCGCGCCGCCGACACCGATCAAATGCTCCACTGAAAGTCACATAAAAATGAAAGTCACAAACTGAAAGTCACATTATGTGACTTTCAGTGACTTTCAGTGATTAAAATCAGAGCGGTCACCTCGCGACCCAGTGAGCGCTTACCGTAACTCGTGAATAGGTAATACTTATTTTGCAGGTATATGTCGGGCATCCAAATTGAGTGTGCTTGCAAGCTCAGCTCAGTAATGTTGCCATAGTCATCTGGATTCCAGTACAGCTGATGGTCTGGCCAGTACTCTTCCATCCAAAGGGAGAGCAGAATGTACTGCTGCTGGGAATTCTGCAACATGTATGTACGTACATACGAGTACAGTTTATGCAATCGTCTGAACGACCTTCCCTCGTATCGTATATTCAAAGACAGCGAGGTACATGTACCCTATGTATAATTAATTATCCTCTTTCATATTTCATTCATATCTAACCACTTCGAGCAGTTGGTACAGAGTTGTTCGTATGGTAACCGGTACGGGATGTTTTGTGCCAGCCGGAAAGAAATTAGGATTGTAGTCCTGAAACAGACTCCTACGCAATTGGACAATAGGTTCTTGAGACACATTGCGACCTTCCGCTGTCTTATTATTCGGGAAATCACAAGAAACTCAGCTTGAGAGCATGTAGCTCGCTAATCACTGCACCAATCTGAATAATTTTTCTACCACCGTGTGCTCCGTCTGGTGTTCTACCTTTTTGTTGTATAAAGTTTCGCTGTATCTTCACTGCCTGTGGAATGGGAAGCCAAAAAACGTGTGTCGTTGCGCAGTTTAGCACATATTTCGTCCATGATGGGGAAGTGGACGAAATAAGTATGTGCTAAACTTCGCAACGACACACGTTTTTTGGCTTCCCATTCCACAGGCAGTGAAGATACAGCGAAACTTTATACAACAAAAAGGTAGAACACCAAACGGAGCACACGGTGGTAGAAAAATTATTCAGATTGGTGCAGTGGTTAGCGAGCTACGTGCTCTCAAGCTGAGTTTCTGGCTCACTGATCAGTATTGTGCCTGTAACTCAAGAATGACGCAACGTAGAGGGATGGGACTTGGTGCGTTTTGCAGCATTTTTTATGCTCTATCTAATGATGTGTGTAGCCTTACCCCGAATTTTCCGCGCAAAGTTCCCCTTTAAGGTTAATTACAATCTGTAAAAAAACCCAACTGTTTCTCTTTCTTCAAGAATAAAGGAGAAGAAACGAACATAGACTATGTATAGAGTACAATCAAATTCTCATGTGCAGTGCAATGTGAGTGTGATATGACCTAACTGAATGCGAAACTTGATCATATTTCTTTGTTGACAGTACGCGATTATTCTTGCCATTTTACATGCTACAGTGCATGATTTGCAAAGCATGGAGTGCTCGAATGGCGCAATTATTATCCCCAACCGGTAATCCTTAACTCCTCCTCAATCAGCTTGTCGGTGGTCAACCAATTGGCTACAACAATTTCTTGTCAGTATCCAGAAAAATTCAGGCATGCACAAATCCAACTGTCAAAAAAATAATCAAAGATGTGCAAGCAAGAGATACAAACGTGAAAAAGAGAATCTTTTCCAGTTTTGAAACGGCTTGATTGACCATGTTTTGTCGATGCTCAATTTTCAGCTGATTATTGATTGCCTCATGCAATTGTCTCAATGTGCACTGGATTTGTTGCAGGGAAAGTTTTATGTGCAGTATTTCTGGCAATGCATGTTTGGTCACCTAAAACAGGCTACCTTACATCCAATTACGTATGAAATGATGCGATGGGTATAATCATACCTGCATTTTTTGATCAGCTGTTGCAGGGTTTGAAACTGTTGTATTTTCAGACAGATGGTCACATCTGTTGCAGCTGCCGTTCCTCGTGAACACTTGTTGATTTTTCTTTCCATCACTACTCGCCAATTTTGACATCCAAGTAGGCAGTTGAGGCATTTTCCTCCATCTGGCTTCATAATGAATGAGAAAGCAGCTGGCAAAGACCGAGCCAACAATCAGAACCATTAGAAAAAGATAGTACAAACCTGGAAATTGTTCACTTACGTTAGATTAGCGTTTACTGATTTCATTATTGAAGCAAAATTTTTACAAAGACCATTATCAATTTCGTGGGGTAAAACCGCCCATGGGGAAATCCGCCCTTCCCCCCCCCCCCCCCCCCACACCTACACCTATGGCGCTTTTACACTCCATCAAGCCTATGTACAGTAGGTTGTCTTAGTTATGGCTACGTACATAGGTCGGAAGAAACGAGGCAGACGTTTCTCCAAGATGCATTTTCGAGAGCCATGTTTTGAATGGAGGTGAAAGCGCCATAGTAGGTGGGCGGATTCCCACGGGCGGTTTTACCCCACGGTACCCTGATTACTAATGAGTGGAATCGAGCTGGAAGCTTTTGGCATCTGGTCTCCAACCACCAAAAGCATGATAGAGAGCGCCAGAATCGTGCTGACCCCCATCGAAACCTTCTCCTCCCTGTCTCCATTGCTGGAAGTCAGTGAAAACATGCCGAGAAAACAGATGAGACTCAAAAGAAAAGTTGGAATCACCAGCTGCACGAGGTAGAAGAGCGGTTTGCGCTGAATTACGATGGTGAAGTTGGCATAACTCCAGCAGCTGTTTTGCTCAATGGAGCTGTTGCCAAACTCCAGGCACATCAGATCTGTTTTCGCGGTAAAACTTTGCACATCGAATTCTTCGTTGGCTTGGTAGTACCTCGAAGTTGCGGCGTCTGCCTCCATGCTTTGAAATATAAATTTGCTGCTGTCATGGGACCAGGAACAGAATTCCAAATGACACGTCTGGTGATCCCATGGAAAGTAGAAGATATCGATGGGACATGCGATGCGAACTAGGCTTGGGTATTTCCAGTAGACTGCGCTGACGTTAGCACCATCTAGCGGCTTCACTATCACATTCAAACTCTTTTGGTTACTGATGATGACATTAGGCTGATCATCTATTCTGGAAAGAAAAATTGAACATGGCGACTGGAAAAGCAAGACCACAACCCTGATCCTTCCAGCAAGAACATAACATGCTGATGCTACCACAACACCAGTACTATCCTGCGTTTGCTGTGTGTGCATCGGTACCTACGTATGTACGTACGTACTATTCTGTATACGTGGGTACTTAGTTGTACTTATGTAAATTTTGTGTCTTACTTGTTTTGCAAATATGTATCGGGCTTCCACAAAGTACGCCCCAGAACACTCAATTCCGAAATGTTTCCAAAGTCAGATGGATTCCAATACAACTGCGAATCGTTCCAATGCTCAACCATCCAGACTGACAAGAGAATGTATTGCTGCTGTGAATTCTGCAAGAGTACATACCCTGCCTATGTATACAATACCATACAGTACTGTCGTACAGCCTATATGTACTGTACGTGCATGACTGTACCAGTGCGCTACACTACCATGCATGCCTACCCTACCATTTCCAAAAGTTGATACAACCGAGCTTTAATGACCATCTCAACTGGCAGCTGTGTTCCAGCGGGCAAGAATTTCCTGTCGTAATCCGCAAAAAGAAATTTCCGTAACCTGACCATTGGGTCTTCGGAAAAGTTGCCACTGGCAGCAAATGCTATGATGGTGATTTCTATGAAACTGATGAAGACAATGGTGACTCTTGTGTCACAATTCATCGTGTTGTTTTCTCAGCTGTTGAAGTTGTTCCTACCTACTACGGTATGTAATGTATGTAGGTACAATGTAGATACATTATGTCTAAACTTCTAAAGAAACTCAAGAAGAAATCAAACTAAAGTTAGAAATTCGAGCTTGCTTGCAGTGCAGCGGTGGAACAATGGATTTACTTTAGAAACATTTGCACAGTTCATAACATAGTACATACACAATACACTATGTATGTACTGTACTATAGGTATACATACATTACATGCTTACCTTTGCCTCCTACATTATTAGCCCGGAAGAGCAATTTTGTAGGTCGATATTTTGCGCTGCAGGGGTTCCTTTTTTGTCCTTTTCGCCCCACGTACGTACAAAAAGTTCGCCTTTCCTTTGTTAGAGTTAGGTAAAGTACACACACAACGTTTTTTTGCACCCATGGCGTGTTCTGTTGTCATTTTATCATCTAGTCACGCATCGCATGATTAGGGCAGCAATATTTTTACTGACTGTTCGCAGGTTTTTTAGAAGTCCCTACCTACAGTATACCACTATTTCTAAATCAATTAAAATTCATGTACAAGCTGTACAAGTGTGGTTTTTATTGCTTAGAAGAGTAGGAAAAGCCGACCGCCAAGAACGAGATCATGATCAGCAGGGCCAGAGCAGCAAAGACGAAGAGGAGGAGTTTCTCCAGGGCCAAGATGGCGCGATTCACGGCTTCCGCTCGTTCCTCCATCCCACGCCGCCTGCCCATCGCGTCCAGCATCTTCCTGGTGATCCGCTGCACCTGCTGGACGTGCTGGCGCATTTGCTGCAATTCCAGCTGCAGCGAAGTTGTATTGGAAAGTTTGATCATCGCGGAAACCTGGAACAAAAAAGCAGTAGGGGTACAGTATTTCGAAAGGGCACTATTGGCGTCTTTTTCTGAGTGACATGTGATTACCTACGCACTTGGAACTTGTATGTATGTGGTATGTATCTGTGTGAGTAACGTAGGCCAGGCAGTAAGTAAAACTTCACATGGGGCAATTCCGCCCAGATCCAATGTCGATTTTACCCCCCCCCCCCCCATTCAAAACATAACGCTCGACAATTTCTCTGCTAAACATTACATACCGTAAGTATATATTTCTACCTCTTGTTTCATACGTTCCAGTACATAAATAAATACATTACAACCTGGCCATAGATGCGGAGCAAAAACACCGCGACTTTGCCGTAAGGGCGACTTTGCCCCACGTTACCCTACATTACACAATTCTAGCCAACCTGTCCATTAGCCGCTATTTCTGGAGTTGCAATCACGTCGAGGTCAAGACGATCGTAAAATTTCTGAAACTGGACATCTTTGGTGGAAAAGAGTGGATGAACAGTGGAGGACAGATGGGTCATCCATCTGGGCAGCTGGGTATTCATCTTTCTGCACTTGGCTTGATAGTGAATCAATAGGACACTGGCCACAACAGCTCCAGCGATGAGAACCATTAGGAGAAGAAAATACCATCCTTCAATAATGAAATGAATGAATAAATTTCGAAACTATTCGCCTTGCTCCATAAGAGGAGGTGACGTTTTCGCCCTGCCGCCGATTTTTGAGCTGCAGTTATCACACACGCAAAGCACGCCAAAGCGGTTACTTTGTTAAAAAATATACCAAAATTGCAAAAAGTAATTGCTTCGGCGTGCTTTGCCTGTGTGATAACTGCAGCTCAAAAATCGGCGGCAGGGCGAAAACGGCACCTCCTCTTATGGAGCAAGGCGAATACGTACTAGTACAGCACCTTACATACCTACAGTACCTACGTACGTGAAAGTACTCTACGTAGGTACACGTAGTAGTATTGTACCAGGTGAACTAACCATGTAAACTTTAGCTGATTGATTACCACTTACCAATCAGTGGAATGTAGCTGGAAGCTTTCGGCATCTCGTCTCCAACCACCAACAGCAGGATTGAGAGCGCCAGAATCGTGCTGACTCCCATCGAAACCTTCTCCTCCCTCTCTCCACTACTGGAAGTCAATGAAAACATGCCCAGAAAACAGATAATTGTCAGCATGAAAGTTGGAATCACCAGCTGCACGATGTAGAAGAGCGGTCTACGCTGGATGCTTACAGGACAGATGTGGCAAAGATTTGCCCATAATGAAGGCGAGAATAGATTTTTCAAATTTCCTTCGGTCAACTTATGCAGTTTTACATGCCGAATCGATCCCACCCACCTGTCTTGACGCGATTTTGCCTCCTCGCAGAGAAACACCACTTGTCAAGTGTGTTTCGCAACGTTTTCGCACAATTTATTGCGAAACGCCCTTTGCAAGTGGTGTTTCTCTGCGAGGAGGCAAAATCGCGTCGAGACAGGCGGGTGGGATCGATTCAGCGTATAAAACTGCATGCATAGGTTCACCGAAGGAAATTTGAAAAATCGATCCTCGCCTTCACTATGGGCAAATCTTTGCCACAACCGCCCTTTAAAGTAAAGTTGGCGTAGCTCCAGCACTGGGAGAAGCAAACTGTCTTGAAGTTGCTGGTGAAATTTAGCAGGGTGAAGGCTTGGTTGGGCTGATATGACTCGATACTCGCGGCGATTGGGTTTAGAATGTTCTCCAGTACTTTGCCGTTCATTACAATGTAGCTGGCATTCATGGACCAGGAGGTGAACTCCATGGGACAGTTTTGTCGGTCCCAGGGAAAGTAAAATATCTCCATTGGACACGACACTTTGTACAGGGCTGGAAAGGGCCATTTGATTCTCGCGCCTCGGCCGTTTGACTGCGACCAAACTCTCGCCTTCATTGTACGCCGCAGATCCAACGATGGGGATGGATCCGTGTCAATACTACAAAATAAACATTGTTTTATCCCATAAAGGAGCAGCAGGTTTGAGTCAACATTTTAAATTGTTGACTAAACTAAATTGTTGACTCAAAACCTGTTGACATTGACATGAAGAGTAAATCGGAAATTGCAATATTCACTGTACAGTCAACACTTTGATTTTTGGTAGGTGGTGTTGACTAGACTGTTTGGATCAACAATTTGATTGTTGACTAGAGTTGTCGTGTGTTTGAATCAACTGAAATTTGTTGACTACATTGTGATTATAGGCGTCAATTTTTTGTTGATTGTATTTGATAGGCATGTTGATGCAATTTTCGAGACCACACATTATTTCGGCTAGTGTCGTCAACACAGTTTCTACTTTAATCAACACATTTTGAAAGGGGGCCTCCCTCCTAGGCCTCAATACATAACGGTTTCCAACAGAATCTAATCAATCACTACTGCTCGTTGAACATGAACATAAAAGAGCTTGTGGGCTAGAAATCCATATTGGCAGAATGCTGCAGAAGTGATAACAAGCTGAGTGCTGAGATGACATACATGATTGAGATGACATAACATGATGCATTACTTCACTGGTTACTGGTCAGACTTTTGGCCAGAATTATTTGCTCCCAAGTCCCAATCCCAAAACTCAGTCTGAACTTGATTGGAGCATATGTAGGCAGCCCAGTCACCATGATTGTACTGTCTGCATCCCAACATGATCAGCAAATGTTTTATGGTTTGACCCATTAGCGCAAGTCACAAGTGCGCGTGACCAAGGTGCGCGCCACCCAATAGCGCGAATTCTCACTTGAGCGAAAGCTCATTAGCGCGAAACTTATTTCCGCGTTAACCCCATTAGCGCGAAAAAAATGTGAGCGAAATACGCACCCCATCCCCCATCTCCGCATAACCCCAATAGCGCCGGTACCCAGGTGCCCGTCACCATGATCAGCAAATGTTTGATCCACGTTGTGTTTAGCAACACAGCATTTTACTTTTGTGATCAGTACCACAGGAGGTTTCAAAGGGAACCGTTTTCATTCTTCATTGAATTCATTAGATTATCAAATGGTAGGTAGCTGACTAGGCTGGGCTTGTTATACGCATTTTGCCAAATTTATGTCATATGTTGGGATGGCTTAGTGGTTAGAGCGTTGCACTGAGAAATCCTTGGATGTATATTTTAGGTTTTCGCTTAGCCAGGGTTTTTTCTATTTCTCACTTCTTCCAAATTTTTTTTTATTTTTTTAACATTTTTTCCCAATGAGTTGTAACAGAAAAATACAGGAAACGGCATGCAGTAAGTAATAAAAACGGATCCTTCCCCTATCACCTACCGTATTTACCGATGCATAACCCCCCCAATGCATAACCCCCCCAATGCATACCCCCATATTGGCAAAACATAAAAAATGCCCAATGCATAACCCCCCCCCCCCCCCCTATGCATACCCCCATATGTACTGTACAGTACCTGAACCTACCTATGTAAGCTGGTCATATAGTACCCATAGCCACTCCCACACCAAGCTAAGATGCCTATAAGCCTGCTTGGGGGTGTATTGTACTAGAATAACCCTGTTTTGACCTCAATTATGCCCTAAAACACGTGCTTTTGACATAAAAAATATGCCTCTGCGCACCTCTCAAAAACATAAAAAATGCCCCATGCATAACCCCCCCCCCCCCCCCCAATGCATAACCCCCCCCCCCCCCCTATGCATACCCCCATATGGGACCTCTCAATTTTTGCATGCATACCCCCATGGGGCTATGCACCGGTAAATACGGTATACCTTGCCTGATGCTAATCTCCGTCCCATTATTTACTATACTTACCTACTTATGCGCAACGAAAAACCTCCCTACATTCTTGCCGAACTCAAAACTTTTAGATTTCAGATTCAGAGGGAATAAACATCACACAGTCCCTGGTAGAAAACCTTGTTGCCTACACTACTTTTTGTTGACTACATTTTGAACACTGACACTTCATTGAAACCGCTTCCTGTTGACCAAGCTGAAACGTATTGTTGACCCAAATGAATCGTCTTGAAGATAGAAAACGCAAGTTTATGTTACGATCAACATGGGAAAAAATTCAATCAACATTTCAAATTGGATCAACACGCACATTTTGCTTTTGAGTCAACACATTTTTGGGTGTTGACTAAACACGAAATTTGGGGTTGAGTCAACACGTCGATTGTTGATCGAAACCACTTTTTCAGTCTAGTCAACAGGAATTTTTTGGCCAAAGGATTGTTGATTAGACACCCCAAAAAGCCATAAATGGCCATTCTGGTGCTTTATGGGATATTTATTTATGCAGGTTAGGTATTTATCCTATTATATTATTTATTTATCTATTTATTTATTGAAAAAGAATAAGGGAAATATTTTCTGAACTTGTTTTGCAAGTAAATGTCGGGCATCCAGATCGAGTTTGCTTGCAAATTCAGCTCTGTGATGTCATCGTAATCAGCCGGAATCCAATTGAGCTGGCTGTCTGACCAGAATTCTTCCACCCACACTGAGACCAGAGCGTATTGCTGCTGGGAATTCTGCAATAAATCCTCGTCCCACGTAACACGAATAATAGTTTCACCATATTTATTCTGGTCTGGCCCATTGTAGGCTACATCAATTTTATCATGAATGCTACCAGCCAGCAAGAACCCTTTTCGAAGTTCATTGACTCAGTTTTGCAGCTACAGCGTCGACCAATGGCTCATTCGAAAGATTATGACCCCAAGGGCGGCAATAAAGTAAAATAGGGTAATAACTTTACTTTTTTTCTCTTACCACTTCCAAAAGTTGATATAGATTTATTCTCATGGTGACCTGCAAGGGATATTCCGTGCCCGCAGGCGTAAATTTTGGGTTATAGTCAGCGAACAAGCTTCTTCGCAATCGGACCATGGGTTCTTGAGACATATTGCGTCCATCTGCTGTGTCCAATGACCCATAGTTGCAAGCAAAGAAGAAGACCAGACAAGTAATTTTTAAAGATGACATCACTGGCCGCTTGCAGCTTGCAAAATTAGTACCTTCATTATATACTGGAAAACGAACATCCAATACACAGTACACATTATGTATGTAAAAAGGCAACTTCATAGCTCAACTCCAAGCTTCCCCAAAATAAGGCAGCAATAGTCAGCTCAGCGCTATTGTACTGCCTGTTAGAGAAAAATCATAATCTGATTTTGATAATGGCGCTATCATTGCCATGTGACTTCTGCAGTTGTAGATAGTGGTATATTTATTTATGCGAAACTTGATACAGCAGTTTCTTTGTTGACAACACTACCGGTACTTCACTACATTCTTGTAGTATACGTAATATTATACTTTCAGTACTGTATGTGCATCGTTGCAATGCATTAGAGGAGTAATGACGCTTCAAAGCAATAATGGAAAGTACCTACTACATACCTTGGCTGTATGTATGTACCGTTGGATAGAGTCACCTCATCAGAGATTGGATCCCTTCTTTATTTTTTTCAATGCACTTGAAATTAAATTTCTCTACCTACGTAGTACGAAACGAAACCATCAACTAAATCATTCGACGCTCTCTTGGTTGAATATTTTCGTCCTTGAGACGTGAACCTCTGTCTCTGTCTCCATCGCTATGGTTCATTATTATTGTAGGCCAGTTCATTTCCAGAGGATCGGATCTTATAAGGAGAGAAAAGGTTTTCACTTGGGAGTTGGTCATCATAATTGTAGGCCAGTTCATTTCCAGAGGATCGGATTTTATAAAGAAAAGGAGAGAATAGGTTTTCACTTGGGAGTTCAACGGGAGGATAACGGGTTGGAAAAGGGTATCCAAATGTGTATTGCGGATAGGCGGTTTGAAAAGGGGAAGCGGTTCCATCATCGGTATTGGGATGGTATGTTGTCCAATATGGATATTCAGTGTAACGGTACGTTGTTTCATAGGGACCGTACGAATAATCATTTGTTCTGTAGGAAATATAGGGGGATTCAGTTGTTCCATAGGAGGAGCCATAAGGGGATTCTGTTCCATAGGAGGAGCCATAGGGGGATTCAGTTGTTCCATAGGAGGAGCCATAGGGGGATTCTGTTCCATAGGAGGAGCCATAGGGGGATTCAGTTGTTCCATAGGAGGAGCCATAGGGGGATTCAGTTCCATAGGAGGTGCCATAAGGGGATTCTGTTCCATAGGAGGAGCCATAGGGGGATTCAGTTGTTCCATAGGAGGAGCCAGAGGGGGATTCAGTTCCATAGGAGGTGCCATAAGGGGATCGATAGGAGGAGCCATAGGGGGATTCAGTTGTTCCATAGGAGGAGCCATAGGGGGATTCAGTTCCATAGGAGGTGCCATAAGGGGATTCTGTTCCATAGGAGGAGCCATAGGGGGATTCAGTTGTTCCATAGGAGGAGCCATAGGGGGATTCAGTTGTTCCATAGGAGGAGCCATAGGGGGATTCTGTTCCATAGGAGGAGCCATAGGGGGATTCAGTTGTTCCATAGGAGGAGCCATAAGGGGATTCAGTTCCATAGGAGGAGCCATAGGGGGATTCAGTTGTTCCATAGGAGGAGCCATAGGGGGATTCTGTTCCATAGGAGGAGCCATAGGGGGATTCAGTTGTTCCATAGGAGGAGCCATAGGGGGATTCTGTTCCATAGGAGGTGCCATAAGGGGATTCTGTTCCATAGGAGGAGCCATAGGGGGATTCAGTTGTTCCATAGGAGGAGCCATAAGGGGATTCAGTTCCATAGGAGGAGCCAAGGGACCACGAGGAGACAGAAGAAAAGAGCCAAGGAGCCATAGGGGGACTCAAGGACAAAAAGAGGAGCCATAGGGGATTCGTCTTCCATAGGAGGAGCCATAGCAAAACAAAACACAAGAAGCCAGGGGGATTCAGTTGTTCCATAGGAGGAGCCATAGGGGGGATTCTGTTCCATAGGGAGGAAAGCAAACCATAGGGGGAGAAGGAGGGCAAGGGGAGAGGTGAGGGGAGATAGGAGGGCCATAGGGGGATTCTGTTCCATAGGGAGGAGCCATAGGGGGATTCAGTTGTTCCATACGAGGAGCCATAGGGGGATTCAGTTGTTCCAAAAAAAAGAAGAAGGTAGGAGGAGCCATAGGGGGATTCTGTTCCATAGGAGGAGCCATAAGGGGATTCTGTTCCATAGGAGGAGCCATAAGGGGATTCAGTTCCATAGGAGGAGCCATAGGGGGATTCAGTTGTTCCATAGGAGGAGCCATAGGGGGATTCTGTTCCATAGGAGGTGCCATAGGGGGATTCTGTTCCATAGGAGGTGCCATAGGGGGATGCAGTTGTTCCATAGGAGGAGCCATAGGGGGATTCTGTTCCATAGGAGGTGCCATAGGGCGATTCAGTTGTTCCATAGGAGGAGTCATAGGAGGATTCAGTTGGTCCATAAGAGGAACCATAGGGGGATTCAGTTGTTGAATATGGAGGATCGAAGGTATATACGCGGGTCAACGAATGAGCATTTCCATATGAAGCAGTTGATGCCAATGAGCACAGAACAATGAGCAGTGTGAAATCTGACATCTTTGTTTCGTCTAAACGTTCTTTCTTCGCGGTTGTGGTGTGGGGCTTTACTCTCGCGCTTGGCGCGCCTCTTGCTCGAGGGCGGGTTGGCACTCTACCCTTTTCGCTCTGCAGGCTCTCCTTGTTGCGCGCTCGCGCGGGGCCTACGCCGCAACTCGGGATGAGGCAGGGAGAAACACAAGGAGGCAGGGCCACTAGTGACCACCTCTCCCTCTAGACTTCACAACCCCTACCCTCCCACCAATCCTATTACATAGCAAGAACATACATTTACAACCCCTCCATTCAACCCCACCAACAAAACAGAAAACCCACACCACCCAAAATAGATAACCCCCAACCTAACCCAACACCCTACAAAACCAATAAACACAAACACCCTACTCACACAACAACAAATTTTTTCCCAACACTACTAACAAAAACAACATCAAGAGCAAATCCATACTTAAGGAAAAAAAAAAAAAAAAAAAAAAAATAGTGCACGTAATTTTATCGAAGATTTCATTGCACATACAGTACTGTACACATGAGTTTGATACATTTTACTAATAATTGCTGTGTTCAAATGCCAGGCCGATCCCAGCTTTAAGCAGCTCAACAGTACGTAAATTTTAGCAACTTTATTTGGAATTGCTGGCAGTGCTAATAATGTTGAATTCTGGTCGTTTCAAGTTAAAAACATGGGTACTACACGCATGTATTCAGATTCATAGGCTGGCTACATTTCTCGGTTATGGCCTAGGCGCAAACAAAACCTTCTGAACGCAGTTTTTTTGCAGAATTGGGTAACATAATACCCTATAATTATATACAATAGCCAAAATTGCGTGGGAAGATACAGTGCATTGGATCGGGCAGTCTAATACAATTCAGTGCAGTGTAGTAAAGTAAAAATGCAAGTCGTCAGAAGCAGAGCAGTAATACAAATCGAAATTGGGTGGGCTACATTTTATACAAGGGAACCTGAAGCTTTCAGCACATACGCGGACTGTTAGAGCAATATTTCTTGAATATTTTGAACAGAACAATATTTATTTGCGGATATGAAAAATGGAAGATGACCACACACGACCATCATTTTCACCACGCAACTTTTTTGTGATGGCCACCACCCACCAGGAAGTACTATAACTTACTATAGTTATACTGTAGGTATGTAGGTACATACTATAGTCTGGCCAGCAAGACTTGGCCATGGCATTCAAGACGCGTTGCGTAAAATAGATTCACAAATGCGGGTTTCTGTCCATGTTTCGTGTACTCCTAGTTTGCAGAAGTACATGCAAACTACACTGGACGACTTTAGTCCCATAGCCAACTCTAATCTGGCCAGACTATAAGTTGTTTTTTAAAAAGGCTGCGAAGGAAAAGCCGAAACGCCCATGGAATAAATCAGCTGCTGGTTATGGCATACTGTAAAGGTCGGTGTATAGCCCTGCAGGGCAATACAAACAAGATCAGCCAATTTGGGCGGGCTATACACGGGATCGGGCAATACAAAGGCTCGGGCTATACAAGGGACTTTTTACCGTCTGCTCATTTTTGCTCCAATCTTCACCCTAAATGATTCCTTGGATCGAATACATAGTCCCGCTTTTCGTATACTGATCGTTCTCAAAGCTGCCTTGCGAGACAGTAATCGGTATTTTCACTTGCTGTGCTCACATACCAGACCGATCCCAGATTACAACAGAAATGATGAAACTGCTCATAATGAAGTTGCATTCCATTGTCAACCTATTTTCAGCTTCACGGGCCACACATTCCGTGGTTATCTGGCTCGCAATGGGACAAATAAGGCCTTGTGAGCGCAGCTCCTTGCATTGCCCGATATCGGGCAATATACGAGCTAAAAGTGCAATATAAGCCAAATTGGGCGGGCTATACACGGGATCGGGCAATACACGGTATCGGGTTATACACCGACCTTTACAGTAATCCGTCACACCAGAACATGACACTTCGTCTGGTGTAGCTGCTGGATCGCCATTAAAATTCGGACGCACAGCCATCACACACAGGTAAAAAAAATACATAATATTGCTTCATTTTCGATTAGAGTGGGTGGAATTTCACACTACTTTGTTTATGCTTTTCCTTTCACACTTGGGCGGTTGCAAAAACTGTATGTTTTTCAGAAAAAAATGAACAGAGAGTACAGTACGTACGTACTGTACATGTACTGTACTCCCCGGCATAGACCCTAGCTCGTCCTACTTTCCTCACGATAACACGGATCCCCATGAGATTTTGCTTTGCCGATTGTTTCCATGACAATATTTATTATAAATATATTATTGTTCCAATATGCTGTAAGTCTACTGTATGTACGTATGTACCTGTTATATGATAACGTTAGGGATAGCTCGTTTCTTGCTCGCTTATGTGCATGGGCGATCCTAGCCACAACATACTACAGATCACACGTACGTATGTGTTGTGCTGAATAAAACATGATGTGTAACAGGCATCATTTCAAGCTCACCTATTTTGTCATCTTCAAAGCACTCGAAAAAAATCAAAAGCTGTTTCATTCGATGTTGCATCAGGGCTTTCGTAAATCAGCCACTTGTCTTTGGTTTTCTCTAGAAGTCCACGACACTGTTCGTGAGGCACCAAGCAGCCCCTAACTGGAGTCCATTTGTTACTGCACTTCGTAACTTCTCGTATGAGCGAAATGTCAGTCCCGATATCAGCATCAGCTTCCCTTCCCAATTCTAGTCTTGCTCTGATTAAAATAGCTCTTGCTTTTGACACTGTTTTATCATTTTGTAGCAGTTGATGAACAACCTGAAATTGTGGGAAGGAATTTGTTTCCTCTGAGGAATTTGTATCCTCTCTTTTTAAATGGTATAGAGATCCCACAGAAGTTGAAACGTTGATCTTCAGCTTGGTTTTTCGAACAGAAATGTTCAAAGGCATAAATTCTTGCACATTATGAATTCTCGTCGACACAATTCGATCTGGCCTGAGTATGCACTTTGGATTCGGTGCTCCAGTAACTGTTCCGACATGTAAATTCTGCAGGTAGCTGAAACTAAAAGTTTCCGAGTTGACCAAATTCGGTGGCGCGTAGTTCGATGAATACAGCAGACGCGTTTGGCTAAATGAGAAGCTGGCGGCTTGCGGATGTCTTTGAGCCAGAATTTCCATCAATTCTATCAAATTATTGCTTGTAGAATTATTCGGCGCGATAAACTCATCAAAGTCGACAATCGCAAGAAATTTTGCCACTCCACTTAGTCTCATAACGCAGTCATTGCTCGCCAACAGTTGCCCAACTCGAAATATTGATTTATTTGGATCGGTTCTTTCACTACGAGGCATCATAGGCCAGGGTACACGGGTGATGAATCCATCCTTTTCGTAACCCATCAAAATTGCATCCACGGTTGTGGACACAGATGTGACGTAGACAAAAATTTGCGCGGCTCCCACATTTCTCCAGATCTCCAGTGATTGCACCATTTGCAACCAATCAGCGTAGAGGTAAAGCGGAGAAATGCACACGGCCAGAGGGTAGCGAAAATCAATAAACGGTGCTGGGCCATGAATGTGGTGCATCGTCGTCAATAACGAATGTGTTTGATTATGGTAATAATTGGCTGTAAGAATCAGTTTGCTCTGTTTCTGAAGCGATGTCGTGGTCAGGATAGAGGGTGGCGAAGCGGTCAAGTAATGCGCATCCCACTTGCATTTCAAATACCAGCCCCATCGACAGTGCGGGTTAATTTGTAGTGGTGTAAGTGTTACCCTCTCAGAAGAATTGGTGATGGGATCCCTATAAACTGCCGAAATGCGAGCAGTTGGATTTTGCTTGCAATCGCGAACTGCAAGTACGCGAAGCACTGGGTTCCTAGGATTTCTGTAGTCCAAGTATGTGCGATAGATAATCGAGCTCTGTGGGAAAATTAGGCCTGCTTTAGCTTGTTCAGTTGCAGAAGTTTCACCATCTGCAGAAATTGTTTCAGTGCTGAAAGTTTGTGAAGCAGCTCTTGGTTGACTGTTTATCCATTTTTCTGCCACTGGAGCGCAGTGCTTGCGTGCAACAGCGTAGAGGATCGAATCCTGCCCCATTCTCAATGCTGGATTGCCCCTTTTGCTCCTCATCTTATTGCGCCACAGATGCACAACCAATGCTTTCTGTAATCGAGCCTCCTCAGCTGGTGCCTGTCCAACCTTTTTCAGCATCCTTTCTGCATGCAAATAGGAAAACGGGTACACTAATTCTTTGGCTAATAGCTTCACCTTTGGCCAGTTGTCCTGTCGTATTAGTTTGTAGGCCTTGTAAGCTTGTGTCAGAAGATGCGGTCCATAGCGAATTTCACGATGCTTTGGGTTGAATTTTTCTGCTTCAATTTCCATTGCAATGCGCAGATATGGATATTTTGGTTCCATCGCCAAAAAAGCTCCATTCAATTCGTTCTTGTTCTGATAGGCCAAGGAATTTGGTACTGAATTCAAATTTTTCAGGCAGAGAATGTCAGTGTCCAGATAGATGCCGCCATTCTTGTAGAGATATGCGGCTCTCGCTGCATCGCACAAGAATCGAACCCTTTTCACTGGAGCAGAAACATTCCACAAGCCAGATTTGTACCATTTTTCAAGCGGAGTATGGCGAAAAACGTTGGAAAAGCTTAGCGGTCGCGACTGCACATTACCCAGTGCCATGAGGTATTCAGGAAACTGAAACGTTCTGGATGAATAGAGGATGACGGTTGACTTGGGGTTCTTGGAGGCTAAAATGAACAATACTGCATGCACAGTCCTATTGGGTATCCATCCATCCATCGACGTATGTTCGTTTTGAGAGTTTAGGGATTTAGAATTTTTGATAAATCTTTTACTGTTAGCGCTTGCCAAATTATATTAGCGAGTATAGTTACACTTTCTCACCTGCTGCAAACAGAGTGCACAGTTCAAAATATTCCAACTGTTCGGTAGATGTCCGCAACATGAAGATGTGGTAATTTTGAGGTCGTCGTGTTTCTTTGATGGTATTCGCATGGCCCGTTCCACTGTGTCGTTTGCTTCTGTGATGCGATCGCATCAAAATATTGTTGAGTTGCAGTACGGTGAGAAGTGAGAAAAACGCCGAAGCACAAAGGAGTACATGAAGCATCAACTTTGCGCGTCCCATTTGGCAAAGTTGTGAACTTCAAATCTATGACGTGAATTTCTGAACCTGAAGCTTTTCACCACGTCCGGTTCTCTAGACTTCACTTAAAGGACAGAAGACGGTGTGATGATTGTTGCTAGTGCTGAAATATTGGACAGTGAAGACGGCAGAGTGTAGTACTACGGTATCTATAGAATAAGCATGCATAGATTTTACGTCACCTGCGTGTATATCCTTACAAGGACATAATGTACACAGATAGGTATCAGTACAGGTGCACAAACATTTGACGTAGGATATGAAAAGAAGGCAGCATTGAAAGGCAACAACTATGTAGAAACAGCCGAGAAGCAGAAGAAGCACACAATTGCGTCTTTAGAAAATATCCGGTCATCCATTCGACGCTTGCTTCCAAACAAATTTTCTATCAAACGAAGCTCCTATATACCTAACTACAGTACTAGTCTCCTATCTACATATTATTTGTACAGTAGTACGTTAGCTACGTATGCATATAAGCAACAAAAATCAACAGAATCGAAGCTTTTCTTTCTACCACAACAAACTCTTTTTTCTGCGAAAAATACTACATATGTACTTACCATGTACGATGTTTACAATAGCCGGCAGTCTTTCTTGTTTTGCTGTATAGCAATCTATGCTATTCTTTTGTATTGGCTGGCCTGTTTGTAATCACTTCCACATTGCTACATCTATAATATTATGCACAATGTAAGTGAAGTGCTAAAATAGGGCTACGCTAGAGCTTGCGAATACTAAATGCTAATCTGTACATATGCTTTGCATACGATTCATTATGTTCTCAGGCTTTTTGTTTTCCCATCAGATTTTTTTGTCTGGTCCTGTGAATTCTTGAGCTCTGCGCTCTGTCTGTGCTCTATGCTGTTTGACATGTCATCTGCTCAATTACTACAAAATACGGTAAGAAATGTGGAAAGTGATTACAAACAAGCCCATGTACGAACCATATGACCAAATCCCATTAGCCTACAAACGCAGTACATACGTACGTAGAACTCTATGCTTAGGTACTACACTACCCTGCCTGTAGGCATAACTGCAGCAGTAGCAGTACTACTAATATTATACATACGTGTACGTACGTACGTACTACAGTACATGAAACTTCATAGTACTTCAATCAAGTGGCATTGACAAAAAATGCTTTTTCTGTTCTTCAAGTTTTAAGGCATGCAGAGTCTTCGCATTCCTTCCCCGCGGCAGGTGTATCCAGGCTGGCAGGTGCAGGGGTTTGGATTGAGCAGCGTCCAACAGTCCTGGTTCACCGAGCAGTAACCTGAGAACAAAGCTCGACATGCAAATGATAAGGGGTGTCGGGTACTGCAGGGTAATTTGGGACAGTAAAACTTTGTTCCTCTCCTCCTCTTCACTCAATGCAACGGCTCAAGGCTTCCGCAATAATTTTCCCAAAGATTGCAGCAGTCCCAAAGCTGAGTTGTCCCAAAGGCACAACTTTGCCTCAAATTTACCCCAAATTACCCCCAATTACCCCTTGGCCCCAATTTACATGCATCCATTACCTGCCGGTGCAACAAGAACGCGTCCAGGTCCACCTGGGCCCCGATCAGTTCCTGGTCGCTGCTGCGGATAGGGCTGGGGCTGGGGATAGGGTTGGGGCTGTGGCTGGGGTTGGGGTTGTGGGTAGGGTTGTTGAGGTGGTTGCATGTCAACGCCACCACCAACGCCCAACCCTGGATGGGTCAGAGTGCGCAACGGGGCCCAGTCTCGGCCCATGGGCTGTCGGAAGGAGATCTGCAAAATATCGTTTATTTATTTATTTATTTATTATTTATTTATTTATTTATTTATTTATTTATTTATTTATTTATTTATTTATTTATTTATTTATTTATTTATTTATTTATTTATTTATTTATTTATTTATTTATATTTACTTAGCCTACCACACATACAAAAATATTTGATTTATTTATTTAGCCTATTTATTTACTTCTTTCAACAGAGAACGGCATTCCGGTTTGGAAGTTGAAGTGTCGGGTGTCGTAACAGACGTAGCCGGGCATGGCGGAGCACCAGTTGAGTTGTCGGTTCCATTTCGGATAGAACAGGCGCCAATTGTCCAAAGGAGCGTTCAGACCTCGGGCGCGAAATCTGCACACAACAACACGCAATACGTAGGTACACTGATATCTGTTGTTTCCACTTTCCACACACAGTGTAGGCATACGTACATACAGTAGGGTCACTTTTGTCTTGGGATAAGTGCGACGAAGAAATACTATTAAGGCGTACAGGGAAAGAGAGCTAAATACCTGAACAGTACACGTACAGGCCAACGAAATGTGCTGAAAGGCAGCAACCGTACAGTACTTTACTTTACTTTGACCGGTATTACGTTTAGCCCGCTTTGGCTCACTTCTCTTCACTTCGTAAATAATAAATGACCAAAATAAAATACGCCTTTGCTCAACTTTGAGGCCTTATATCTCAGGACTGGGTGCGTTTTCGCCCGGTCTTTTTGTAATCGTAAAATCGTTGGCTTCGCTCCGCCGCAGAAAACTAAAATAACCCCCCCACACCCTTAACCACCAGCCGAAAGGCAGTTTGGCGACACAACAACAAAATTGCGCTTTTGCACTTTTTACCTGTAATCGCCTTGCATACCCATCACCGGTATGAATGCCAGAAAGTGACCGTTCATGATGAAGCGAGCGTCGAAGCTACGATAGTTGGGGTTGGCGGGACTGTAACCCTGCGTGTTTCCGCCATAGTTGGGCACCATCGGCTGCTGCTGGTGTACCTGACGCTGCTGGTACGCGTACCTGTTTCCACCGTAGTGCTGTTGATGTACGCCACCGCTGCCATAACCGTGGCTGTAACTAACGTAGGGATAGCGGTTGTAATAGTGGTAATTGCTGTAGTAGGGACGATGGTAACCGCCATAACCGCCCCCGTGCCCGTAATAACCGCTGTAGTAGGGACGATAGTAACCCCCGTAACCTCCCCCGTAATAACCGCCGTAGCCGCCATAGTAGCGCGGGCGAAGCAGTCTACTGACGAAGTACAGGGGGATAAGGTTACGGAAAAAGCGACCGAAAAAGCCGCCGCCGCAGCTATAGCCACTGCAGGCTGGCCCGTAACCGTACCGAGAGGTGCTACTACTCCTCCCCTAGGGGACGTCATTAACACGGGAGATTTTAAAGGTGTCAATGAACCATTTCGACCATATGAGAACAATTTTCCATGATTCCGACATTCCGTTGCTGGTGCACAGTGGGTTTGTACTTTGTAGTCTTCTGAATTACTAACGAAGTACGGCGCGTGCGTAGACAGTTGCGAAAGAATTCCCCTTTTGGCAGTTGGATGGAAGGGTGCCAAAGGCTCCGCCGCCTCTCCTTTCGCAACCCTACGCGCGCGCCGTATACTTTCTAAGGAGCGCATAGACAGCGGTGTTAGGTCCGCTAATTCAGAGGACTACAAATCACTATCCACCAGCAGCGGAAAGGAATCAGGGTAAACCAATAATTCTATGAACCCATAACCTAAACCCATCACCGCCGGAGTACAGTACAGTACGTACAGTACATTACATACTAAGCTCAGGCCAGCCCAAACTAAAACATACGAACCCTTTGTAACCGTGCCTGCCATTTCGTTACCACAAGTATGCCAATTGCTCCCGTGTTAATGACCTCCCGTAGTCGTCGATGGTGTTAACGAACTGACGCGTAACACGCCGCCTGTTGCCGTACCCGGACTCCGCTTGATCTTCGACTCGGTCTGAACCAATCACCGGGCTTCGATCCGGCTCGGAACCTTCGCCGACAAATTGGGCGCTTGACGAAAGGATGGCGGCGAGAAGAAACGGAACAAAAAAACGGAAGAGAACCGACATCTTTCTTCGCTTTTGTCGTTTGGCTGAGAAACAAAAGGAGAGAAGTATTGGAAAGGAAGATTACGGTAGGATTTTCTGATTTGAAGAAAGAAACGAGCGAATGAATGCAACCGCTTACCGGAATGCGAAAGATGAAAAGGTGGTTTGAAATGGGCGGAAAATTCTTCAGGAAGTTGCTTGGGTTGAACTTTGGATAATGGCGCAGTGTTCAATCGAGATGAACTTTCACTCCAGCATCCAAACAAAACGATCAGCCTCAAAGAAGATGCCGCTTGCTCCAGAATAAATGGCGAGAGCTTGACGTAGCAAGGTGTTCGGTGGAAGTTTTGCTGCTGCTGTTTGCGTGGGTTGAGTTTGTTCTTTGGTTTGCTGTTTGCTTTCTAACTGCTATGTTGTTGTTGCACAAAGCATCTACCTACCTACCCCGACCGTATTACTGTAGAAAAACGCGATATTGCTTCGTCTTCTTCTGGCAGAGAAAAGTTCAAGAAAAAAGGATGAGGCGGAAGACTCATCATTTTTCTTTTCCTTGCAGCCGATCGGTGTCCTTTTCCTCTTCGAAAGTGGCACCGGACAGAAAAAGTCGAATATAAACATTAGTAGGTCGAGCTGGTAGATGCAACAACTTTTTCCGTCGAAGCACAATCCTATTCGTTTTGGCCAAGGACGTAAATTATGACTGACTCAATTTGATACTGTAGGCCTACGTAGGGTAAGGGTAGGGGTACTATGGGGTAAACCCGGCCATGGGAAAATCCGGCCACATAAGTTTCAGGCCTGCATATCTCAGCAGCCAATGGACCGATTGAGACAATATGAATATCGATTCCTTGAACTCTGTTCTTTCAGATGAGCTGTTGGTTCATCATTTGCTGAAACAACACGTTCAAAGGAGCTTAGCTGGCCGGGTTTACCCCACAGTACCCTACTTTATTGCAAAACATACGCAGGCAATTGTTCATTCAGGCCGCGCAAAAATGTCATGGTTATTTACAGTTTTGGTTTTACATCTAGGTGCACCCCAAAACGGAATAAAATATTATCGAGCCAAATTCTTCACTAATCCTGCAATACCCAATACGCATTATGTTCAGTCTTCGAAAATTTCAATCTTGCAAGTAGTCGGTCTCTTGACCATAGGCCCCTGGGTAAAGGTCTGACGTGAACCTAAAAAACAAAACAACCTACTCAGTGACAGTAAAATATAAAATATAAATGACGCACACCTTTCACTGCAAAGATCACAAATTTTTTGTAATTATAAATCACAAAATTAGGCAATATCAGGTAGCAACTGCCATGCAAATATATTTAGGTTTCTTACATAAACTGTGTATTGATTTGCTTGATCCAGTGGCTTATCGCTGTGTATGTTGAAGAGTCCGTTGAAGCACAAATAGCCCATCTCCTTGTGTGGAAAGGACCCGGGGCATACAGACAATTCAGTGAAATTTCCGCTAACAGTACGATGAATAGCGCTCCTTGCATTTGGGACGAAGGTCAAACTAAAAAATAGAAAAACGGTTAGTTTATTTATTCATTTTTATTTATTTTTATTCATTTAGCCTAGCTAAATACTTATTTTTGCCATTTTAAAATAAAGGCTACAGTATGTAATGTAATTATTGGCTTACAAGTACTCCATCTTCTTGGGATCATGAAAGTCAAACTTTGGAGCGAAAGCGAATGATTGGGTACAAATAGAGTTGGCATTGTTGTTGTCGTCAAGTTCCACATAACAACCGCTAGGAGCTAGGAAGACCTGCCAAGATTTCTGCAACGATTGGCCTTTTTTGGCGGATTTGAAGATAACTTTGCTCTTCTTGAGGACGTCATCCGCTTTTGTCAGATCAAAAGTGAGCAGCAGAACCACAAAAATTAGAAAGGAAGTCTCGGCTTGGAACAGTAATTTCTTCATTGTTTTCAGCAAATGTTCAACAAGATGGTGCAAGAAAAAATACGCAATGATGCAGATTTTTCGAGTGCGTACCGAATTTATTCCAAGGTTACTCTAACCTGATCTTTATGGTATTTGTTTCCGTTTTGTTTTGCGCAAAAACTTCTTTTGCCATTGACGTGAATGCTCACTAAAACTAAAAATAATTCGCGGTGAGAGAGAAGTAATTTCTTCCTCCAATCGGCTTACTGTTTTCGTTTTGAACTAAATTTTCAGATACCTTGAGCGAAGGAACTGTGCACTAATTTGTATGTTATGTCTGACTGACAGCTACATATATATGGCAATGCTGGCGAAAAGATTTTAGAGAACAAAAAATGGCTGAATATTTTAAGCGAGCTGACAGAAACTTCCAGTATTGCGGCCGCATTTTTGAACGTGCGTAAACAAAACAGCCCTGGGCTATTTTGGGCGTGAAATTGTGCAGATGTCAGATGAAACACGATTTTGACATTATGCAGCATGAGAGAAATAATCGTGTGGGTAGAGGTAAATTGGTTTCGAATTTTATTACACCATTTCACACAAAGCCTTACAATATTTTCAAAAACCAAAGGCTCCAAACTTATGAGGCGAGCAATATTTAGGAAAAAAAGATTTCCTGCACTGTAATACGATCACTAAAATGACCGGCCTCAATCAAATTCCAGAACAAAGCAGACCAGACCGCATGACACGCAGACCAAATAGAAGGTCAAACTATTACATAGCTCCATGAACATAAGAACCCAAGACCAAGGATTTGGCCAAGATTTTCTGTCGGAACAAACAAGACTGGCAAGTGAGCGCCACTGCACCATCCACGGGTCACAAAAGGGACCGACTGACCGACAAACCGGAAGCGAGGTGTATGATGTCATCTAAGGATCCAACCAGCAATAATGTAGCTGCTTCATTGGCAAAATGAGGTATTTGGCAAGTATAGCATTAGCAGCTACACATCAAGTCCTGCACAAATCACCTCACTGCACCACGAGGCAGTGGCAGTACCTTTTGCGTGTGGTGCAAAATTGGTGGGTATTTGTGGTTTGAGTTTGGGTTCGAAAGTTTGGGCAAGGATTTGGAGTAACAGGATGGGTAGCTCTGAAGAAAATGCCGCAAACGAAGTTGCTGTCAAATTATGCTGCATTTCGCACGGCGACAGCGAAACAGGGCGAAGCCATGGGTCCGGGGTCTCATACAAACAAATACTCGAAATCGATCAAAGATTTTCGGGACAAAAAAATTTTTCCAAAAATGACGTCATTTCCCAGAGATCCAGGCCGTTTTCAGCCAAAGAGGCCAAAAAAGGGCAAATCCAGCATCTTCATTGGCCTATATCTCGACAATGACGTTGAGGCAGAAAGTTGGCGCCATAGTGAAACCTACCCGCAAAGATTCCCTCTTTCACCCCATACCACTGGCAGACCTCTAGTTAAGGCCTAACACGATTATTGAACCATATCTTTTCTTTATCAAAAAATTCACCAACTTTAAATTTATTTTTCCTTTGATATCAGACCACCATTAGATGCGCCTGATCGAGCTGATTCCGAATATGCCACTGGTGTCTACAAAATTTGCATTATTTACGGAGTTATAGGCCTCCAAATTGGCCCTACTTTTCAAAAAACGCGATTTTTATCGATTCTAAATCCATAAGGGGTTAAATTTTTAAACAATTTTTTCTGACCTAATTTTATGCGTAGAATCCGAATCTGAACTTGATTTTTTCATTTTCCCACATTTAAGGCCTTATTTTCACGATTTGACGTCTGAAAAAGTAGAAAATGGCAAAAATAAGGCCTTAAATGTTGGAAAATGAAAAAATCAAGTTCAGATTCGGAGTCTACGCATAAAATTAGGTCAGAAAAAGTTGTTTAAAAATTTAACCCCTTATGGATTTAGAATCAATAAAAATCGTGTTTTGGAAAGTAGGGCCACTTTGGAGGCCTATAACTCCGTAAATAATGCAAATTTTGTAGACACCAGTGGCATATTCGGAATCAGCTCGATCAGGCGCATCTAATGGTGGTCTGATATCAAAGGAAAAATAAATTTAAAGTTGGTGAATTTTTTGATAAAGAAAAAATATGGTTCAATAATGTTGTTAGGCCTTAACTAGAGGTCTGCCAGTGGTATGGGTGAAAGAGGGTTCTTTGCGGGTAGGTTTCACTATGGCGCCAACTTTCTGCCCCTCAACGTCATTGTCGAGATATAGGCCAATGAAGATGCTGGATTTGCCCTTTTTGGCCTCTTTGGCTGAAAACGGCCTATCTCTGGGAAATGACGTCATTTTTGGAAAAATTTTTTTGTCCCGAAAATCTTTGATCGATTTCGAGTATTTGTTTGTATGGGACCCCGGACCCATGGCTTCGCCCAGTTTCGCTGTCGCCGTGCGAAATGCAGCATAATTTGACAGCAACTTCGTTTGCGGCATTTTCTTCAGAGCTACCCATCCTGTTACTCCAAATCCTTGGTTTGGGTGTGTGGCTTTTACCAAACGAAATATCACGTGCTCCTAGAGTTAGACGGGTACGTTGCGCTCTAGAAGTACGTGTAAAAGTCCTGACGAAAAAACGAAAGAAACGAAACGGAGCGAAAAGAAAACCGACGGACGGCGAGGCGACGGAAACTTTCCTTCCGCTTCCAGTTCCAGAAGAGAAAGGAAAGGAAGAAAAAGAAAGTGAGGGAGAAGCCAGAAGGGAGGAGAAGGAAGGAGGCAAAGTATAGAAAGAGCTGACGAAAGGTTGTTGCAGATCAAGCACCATAATACAATGGCGAACAAAGTGCAAAATCTCAAGATCACTGTGAACTCGTCGGAAATTGATTCTGAGGAGAAAACTCAGGGAAATCAAGTCACCACCGTCAAACCCGCAGTTGTGGCAGCAGGAAAGAAAGGCAAGAAGAAAAGTTTAACTCCTTCCGCAGCTGGTGCGCCCGACGATTTTTCCCCAGTGGAAGACGTGAACGTTTTCGATCGTCACGCTGAGGGCGTCAATCTCGACACGTCGCTTTTTCACCAGAAGAAATCAGCGGAGAAACCCGGCCAGGAGGATGGGGAAGGTGTTAAATTTCACGTAAAACTGGATAAGAAAGCCGAGGCTGCCGTCCTGTATGTGGAAAAGGAGGTACAGGACGTGTTAACAACCGTGTTGGACGAGGATGACGATTTGATTTTGGACGAGGAAGAGGATATGGTGCAGGATCGGTTAACCAGTGTTGGAAAACTGGAAAAGCGGCCGCCGTTAACCATGGAAGTGACCGAGGAGGAAGAGGAGGAGTTAAACTCGCCGGAACAATTAGCAAAACGCGCAGCGCGAGCGAAAAGATTCGGTATCGAAGGCACTGCTCAGGATTTGAGCGTTTCAGACGAACAACTGCGGCAGTTGTACGTCAGCTTTGGTTTGCCGGCAGAAATCGGGGAAAATCCTGCATCTGCCGACGAGAAGTACCGACTCGACACGCTGCTGTTAAGAGGCGTGCAGGATATGTCCAGCAATGACGTGATGCTCTGGTTTAGCGGCGTAGCGGAGGAAGTGTTAAAACCGCGCCGTCTGGAATGGGTTAACGACCGCAGCGTTAAGGCCGTGTTCGCGGACCGGCAAAGGGCTGCGAAGGCGCTGTTAACCCTCAGCAAACCCATGCGACGAGTGCACACAAATCAGCTTAAGAGGCGACGACGTCGCAGCAGTTTGGGTTCAGATGTGGAAGAAGGTGAAGTGAATTCGGATCTAGAAGACGAAGATGGAGAAGAGAATATCTCTCCTATGAAACGGGCTGACCAGCAGCTAGAGAAAGGGTTAACCGGCGAGGTGAAAGAGGCAGACGGGCGGGAGGAGGAGTTAACTGGGGAGGAGAAGAAGGAGGAAAAACGGGAAGGATTAACGACTGAAGAGGACAAAGAAGCTGAGATGGACGAAGGGGTTATGGAGGAGGATTCTATAATGGTGACTGAGGAAGGATGCATAGAGCCTGTGATGAAGGAAGGAGAGAAGAAGAGTGAAGGAGAGGAGGAAGAGATAGAGGTATGCGGGTGGTATGATAGGGTTGCGCGGGGTAATTCGGGCCACCCCAACCTAAACGCCTTTCAGCTTGCTATTTCAGCGAATAATGAATCAAATAGCTCATTTGAAAGAAGAGAGTTTAAGGAATTGAGTAGGTATCCTACTTGTCTCAATTGGTCATTGTTTGCTGAGATATGCAACCCTGATACTGAGGTGGCCGAATTTCCCCATGGCCGGGTTTGCCCCATCGTACCCTATACGTTCCGTTTACCCCACCTTACCCTTCCCTTCCTCTCATCCCGCTGTATATTATTTGCTACGGGCAGACGTCGGCCTGGGGTCAGTCCCCTCACATAACAACCCCACTCCCATATATTGAAAAAAAACTACATATTGCCTACCCCCCAAAGCTCACAGCCTTACTAGTGGGCTACACACGTGGTGAGTAAACTCACGGTGAATTCACCGGTGAGTTTGAACTTCGAGTTTTATTTTTCGTGTAGAGCATCTTCACTGCTCCCAAGCGCAAAATTTTTCTCATGTGTTCACACGACGGTGAATTTCAAACTCATGGTGAATTCACCGGCCTCCCTATGCTTCCACATACTTATGGGAAATTCCCCGTGAGTTTACTCACCACGTGCGTAGCCCACTACTGAAGATCCCCAAAATT
The DNA here is from genome assembly GCA_030247985.1 of Epsilonema sp. ZAB3_2. NCBI lineage: Eukaryota > Metazoa > Nematoda > Chromadorea > Desmodorida > Epsilonematidae > Epsilonema > Epsilonema sp. ZAB3_2. The sequence continues at coordinate 59,109 of JASAMW010004655.1, forward strand.
ACATATTCCTCCCCCACCCCTAATAATACCGTGCCGATGTACAGGTTGACATGCGTCTGTACAGATTGACATGCGCCTCCACTCCATACCTCCCGGGAACTGGCGCGTGGGCAGTCAGCCCTGTGCCAAAGCTGACCTCCTACTCCTTCGCTTCGCCACCACAGAAGATGTTAAACCCCGGGGCGCGGCTTACGAGAGCGAGTACTACCGCAAGTATGGCAACCCTAACGCCTACGGAGGCAGAAGACAACGCAGGGATTGGGACGCAGAGATGGCAGAGAGGGAGATGATGGAGGGAGAGCGGAGGAAGGATTTGAGAACGAGGCTCAGTGCAAGGAGGAGGTTGGGAGGAAGATTGGGCTGGCTGCCAGAGCAGGAAGAGGAAGAAGAGGAGATATATGAAGGTGAGAAAGAAGCTTGATCGAAAATATATAATCCCTGTATGGAGAAGAATGGCCTGCGTAGTGAAAAGAAACGAAGCAATCCCTGACTGACTAGTTTTGACCCCTATTATTGGATATTACGAAACCTATTTATTGGGGATTTCATATCCAATAAGTTGGGGATTCTATGTATTGAATCCAATTTAATGGGGCCAAAACTATTCAGGGATTGGTTCGTTTATTTTCAATACAAGGCCATTCTTTTCTATACAGGGATTATGTATTTTTGATAACATGGGAGGCGTGGAATGTCAAACTTACGAGTGAGTATTTTACGAAGAGTTTCGAAGACTGCAAAGAAAGAAAAGGTCGGTCAACTTGTGAGGTTGATGTTTCGCCCCTTTCTTCTACCGAGTCGCCTACTGAGCGTTATGACGTAATACCTGGTTCAGAGTAGCGAGCGACGTATTACCGTATTTTTGGGTGTACATCCCCCCCCCCCCCCCTGTTACCCCCACCCCACAAACATCCCATTCCTCAGCCTTCCCAGTCACCCCATCCAAAATTACCCCCTGGTTACCAGACAACACATCATACCGTGTGCAGAGGACAAAACGCCCCATTCCTCCGCTTCCCAGTTACCCCATCCAAAATTACCCCTACCCCAACACCATAAACGCCTTCCTCAGCCTCTCTTCCCCATCAAAAACCCCAGTTACCCCACACACCACATCCCCAAAAACGCCCCATTCCTCAGCTTCCCAGTTTCCCCATCCAAAATTACCCCCTAGTTACCCCACACACCACATCATACCGTGCGCAGAGGATAAAACGCCCCATTCCTCAGCTTCCCAGTTACCCCCTCGCGGCGGGGGCACGGGGCTCCATTCTCGCGATTCCTCCACATGGAACGTGCGTCTTTTTCGCGCCAATTTCGCCTCCTCTTCGTCCGCGCGCATTTGCATGCGCGGCGGCTGCTTCTTCTGTCCCACGGCGCGAGGTTGACTAAGATCCTCGTCATCGTCATCGTCGTCAACATTATCCTCGTCAAACTCTAGGTCATAAGCCTCCTCCTCCTCGGCCAACGGGGCGTCGAGATCCAAAAAGGGATAGTCATCTGGAAAATGGAAGAAAAACAAACAAAAAGGCAGTTCAGTTTTAGGGCCTAATAGACAGAAGTGCGCCACACACGTGGTGAGGAAATTCCAGAGGAAATTCCCCGTAGGGAGGCCGGTGAAATCACTGGAAGTTTGAAACTCACCACGTGTGAACACGTGAGAAAAATTTCGCGCTCGGGAGCGAGTGAGAATTCATGCTTTTACGCGCAAAACAAACCTCGAAACTTCATACTCACCGTGAATTCACAGCGAGTTTATGGGGCTATACAAAAATCGAGAGGTCTGATGGGGGTTATACATTGGGGGGATATACAATGGGGGGGGGGATATCCACCATATGCAGTAAGGGAATTGGGTTGGTCGATGCTGACCCCGCGGCATTTAGTGAAAGTTTGGATCGGTGTCTGCGCGGTCGTCGACCTTGTTCAATCATCTGGGAGCTGAAATGGAGCGAGTGAAAGGAGGAATTGACAACAAAATGACGTCGACGACCGCGCAGACACCGATCCAAACTTTCACTACATGCCGCGGGGTCAGCATCGACCAACCCAATTCCCTTACTGCATATGGTGGATACACTGGGCAAAATTTAAGTTTTTGAGAGGTGTGTAGAGGCATGTTTTTGAGGTCAAAAGTTTGTGTTTTAGGGCACAATCGCGGACAAAACAGGGTTATTCTAGTACAAGACATGCTCAGCTAAGCTTACAGGCACAGTAGCTTGGTGTAGGAGTGGCTATAGCTAGCTTATGACCAGCTTACATAGGTAGGCTAGGTACCTTCCAGTACATGGGGGGTTATACACCAGGGGGGATATATACTGGGCAAAATTTATGTTTTTTTGCCAATGGGGGGTTATACACTGGGGGGATATACAATGGGGGGGGATGTACACCCAAAAATACGGTAATACGTCGCTCGCTACTCTGAACCAGGTATTACGTCATAACGCTCAGTAGGCGACTCGGTAGAAGAAAGGGGCGAAACATCAACCTCACAAGTTGACCGACCTTTTCTTTCTTTGCAGTCTTCGAAACTCTTCGTAAAATACTCACTCGTAAGTTTGACATTCCACGCCTCCCATGTTATCAAAAATACATAATCCCTGTATAGAAAAGAATGGCCTTGTAGTGAAAAGAAACGAAGCAATCCCTGAATAGTTTTGGCCCCATTAAATTGGATTCAATACATAGAATCCCCAACTTATTGGATATGAAATCCCCAATAAATAGGTTTCGTAATATCCAATAATAGGGGTCAAAACTAGTCAGTCAGGGATTGCTTCGTTTCTTTTCACTCGCACATTCTTCTCGTACAGGGATTATATATTTTCGATCAAGCTTTTTTCTCACCTTCATATATCTCCTCTTCTTCCTCTTCCTGCTCTGGCAGCCAGCCCAATCTTCCTCCCAACCTCCTCCTTGCACTGAGCCTCGTTCTCAAATCCTTCCTCCGCTCTCCCTCCATCATCTCCCTCTCTGCCATCTCTGCGTCCCAATCCCTGCGTTGTCTTCTGCCTCCGTAGGCGTTAGGGTTGCCATACTTGCGGTAGTACTCGCTCTCGTAAGCCGCGCCCCGGGGTTTAACATCTTCTGTGGTGGCGAAGCGAAGGAGTAGGAGGTCAGCTTTGGCACAGGGCTGACTGCCCACGCGCCAGTTCCCGGGAGGTATGGAGTGGAGGCGCATGTCAATCTGTACAGACGCATGTCAACCTGTACATCGGCACGGTATTATTAGGGGTGGGGGAGGAATATGTAATTTTGGGGATCTTCAGTAGTGGGCTACACACGTGGTGAGTAAACTCACGGGGAATTCTCCATAAGTATGTGGAAGCATAGGGAGGCCGGTGAATTCACCGTGAGTTTGAAATTCACCGTCGTGTGAACACATGAGAAAAATTTTGCGCTTGGGAGCAGTGAAGATGCTCTACACGAAAAATAAAACTCGAAGTTCAAACTCACCGGTGAATTCACCGTGAGTTTACTCACCACGTGTGTAGCCCACTAGTAAGGCTGTGAGCTTTGGGGGTAGGCAATATGTAGTTTTTTTTCAATATATGGGAGTGGGGTTGTTATGTGAGGGGACTGACCCCAGGCCGACGTCTGCCCGTAGCAAATAATATACAGCGGGATGAGAGGAAGGGAAGGGTAAGGTGGGGTAAACGGAACGTATAGGGTACGATGGGGTAAACCTGGCCATGGGGAAATTCGGCCACCTCAGTATCAGGGTTGCATATCTCAGCAACCAATGACCAATTGAGACAAGTAGGATACCTACTCAATTCCTTGAACTCTCTTCTTTCAAATGAGCTATTTGATTCATTATTCGCTGAAATAGCAAGCTGAAAGGCGTTTAGGTTGGGGTGGCCCGAATTACCCCGCGCAACCCTATCATACCAACCGCATACCTCTATTTCTTCCTCCTCTCCTTCACTCTTCTTCTCTCCTTCCTTCATCACAGGCTCTATGCATCCTTCCTCAGTCACCATTATAGAATCCTCCTCCATAACCCCTTCGTCCATCTCAGCTTCTTTGTCCTCTTCAGTCGTTAACCCTTCCCGTTTTTCCTCCTTCTTCTCCTCCCCAGTTAACCCCTCCCCCCGTCCGTCTGCAGCCTCTTTCACCTCGCCAGTTAACCCTTTCTCTAGCTGCTTGTCAGCCCGTTTCATAGGAGAGATATTCTCTTCTTCATCTTCGTCTTCTAGATCCGAATTCACTTCCCCTTCTTCCACATCTGAACCCAAACTGCTGCGACGTCGTCGCCTCTTAAGCTGATTTGTGTGCACGCGTCGCATGGGTTTGCTGAGGGTTAACAGCGCCTTCGCGGCCCTTCGCCGGTCCGCGAACACGGCTTTAACGCTGCGGTCGTTAACCCATTCCAGACGGCGCGGTTTTAACACTTCCTCCGCTACGCCGCTAAACCAGAGCATCACGTCATTGCTGGACATATCCTGCACGCCTCTTAACAGCAGCGTGTCGAGTCGGTATTTCTCGTCGGCAGATGTAGGATTTTCCCCGATTTCTGCCGGTAAACCGAAGCTTACGTACAACTGCCGCAGTTGTTCGTCCGAAACGCTCAAATCCTGAGCAGTGCCTTCGATACCGAATCTTTTCGCCCGCGCTGCGCGTTTTGCTAATTGTTCCGGCGAATTTAACTCCTCCTCTTCCTCCTCAGTCACTTCCATGGTTAACGGCGGCCGCTTTTCCAGTTTTTCAACACTGGTTAACCGATCCTGCACCATATCCTCTTCCTCGTCCAAAATTAAATCGCCATCCTCGTCCAACACGGTTGTTAACACATCCTGTACCTCCTTTTCCACATACAGGACGGCAGCCTCGGCTTTTTTGTCCAGTTTTACGTGAAATTTAACACCTTCCCCATCCTCCTGGCCAGGTTTCTCGGCTGATTTCTTCTGGTGAAAAAGCGACGTGTCGAGATTGACGCCCTCAGCGTGACGATCGAAAACGTTCACGTCTTCCACTGGGGAAAAATCGTCGGGCGCACCAGCTGCGGAAGGAGTTAAACTTTTCTTTTTGCTTTTCTTTCCTGCCACAACTGCGGGTTTGACGGTGGTGGCTTGATTTCCCTGAGCTTTCTCCTCAGAATCAATTTCCGACGAGTTCACAGTGATCTTGAGATTTTGCACTTTGTTCGCCATTGTATTATGGTGCTTGATCTGCAACAACCTTTCGTCAGCTCTTTCTATTCTTTGCCTCCTTCCTTCTCTTCCCTTCTGGCTTCTCTCTCACTTTCTTTTCTTCCTTTTTCCTTTCCCCTTCTGGAACTGGAAGGAAAGTTTCCGTCGCGTCGCCTCGCCTCGCCGTCGGCACCGTCGGTTTTCTTTTCGAGGTGTTCCATTCCAGTACGTGAATATTCAGTACGTGATTATCCAGTACGTGATTATCCAGTACGTGATTATTAACCTTCGACCCATCAATGAATTAGATCAGTTGCAGCAGCATTTTGCTGCAAGACTGAACAAGAGTGGTATTTTTAATTATAAATTTTGATCAAAAAATGCAAACAATGTATATTTGTACGCGATTGTGTCTTGTGTTGACTCCTAGGCTAGGCTTAGGTTTAGGCTAGGCTTAGGCTAGGTTGCACACATAGGCTAGGCTTAGACTAGCCTAAGCCTAAGCCTTTGCCTAAGCCTAGCCTAGGAGTCAACACAAGACACAATCGCGTTCAAATATACATTGTTTGCATTTTTTGATCAAAATTTATAATTAAAAATACCACTCTTATTCAGTCTTGCAGCGAAATGCTGCTGCAACTGATCTAATTCATTGATGGGTCGAAGGTTAATAATCACGTACTGGATAATCACGTACTGGATATTCACGTACTGGAATGGAACACCTTTCTTTTCGCTCGTTTCGTTTTTTCGTCAGGACTTTTACACGTACTTCTAGAGCGCGACGTGCCCGTCTGACTCTAGGGGTACGTGATTTTCGTTTGGTAAAAGCCACACCCAAACTTTCGAACCCAAACTTACAAACCCAAACTCAAACCCACCAATTTTGTACCACACGCACAATGTTTCCTCTTCCTGTCCTGCCTCATGATGCAGTGCAGTGAGGTGATTGGTGAGGCTGCTAATGCTAATACTTGCCAAATGCCTTCCTCATTTTGCCAATGAAGCAGCTACAGTATTGCTGGTTGGATCCTTAGATGACATCATACACCTCGCTTCCGGTTTGTCGGTCAGTCGGTCCCTTTTGTGACCCGTGGATGGTGCAGTGGCGCTCACTTGCCAGTCTTGTTTGTTCCGACAGAAAATCTTGGCCAAATCCTTGGTCTTGGGTTCTTATGTTCATGGAGCTATGTAATAGTTTGACCTTCTATTTGGTCTGCGTGTCATGCGGTCTGGTCTGCTTTGTTCTGGAATTTGATTGAGGCCGGTCATTTTAGTGATCGTATTGCAGTGCAGGAAATATTTTTTTCCTAAATATTGCTCGCCTCATAAGTTTGGAGCCTTTGGTTTTTGAAAATATTGTAAGGCTTTGTGTGAAATGGTGTAATAAAATTCGAAACCAATTTACCTCTACCCACACGATTATTTCTCTCATGCTGCATAATGTCAAAATCGTGTTTCATCTGACATCTGCACAATTTCACGCCCAAAATAGCCCAGGGCTGTTTTGTTTACGCACGTTCAAAAATGCGGCCGCAATACTGGAAGTTTCTGTCAGCTCGCTTAAAATATTCAGCCATTTTTTGTTCTCTAAAATCTTTTCGCCAGCATTGCCATATAAATATCTAGCTGTCAGTCAGACATAACATACAAACTAGTGCACAGTTCCTTCGCTCAAGGTATCTGAAAATTTACAGTACGGATCTGCACTAACTAACACCACACAAAAAATAACTCGCCAACGAAGACATCCTGAAAGAATCTGTCAACACCTCCACGGCTAATTTTCAGCGGGATTTCCAAATCAAAAACCGTTTGATTCTATCTGCTCTCAGTGTCGAGATATCGCCGATTTCCTTATGTACTGAAATCGCCAAAATGGGCGTCGACCATTGGGCAATTCTAAACCTCGCAAACGCCCGAAAAATCAAAAGTGGTAGAAATATGCATACGTGATGAAAACAATAAAAATGGGCATCGGGCGTACAGGGTCGTGGGGTGTCGTGGTTTGCGTGGTTTAGCATCTGCCAAATGTCGACGCGATTTCAGTAAATAGGGAAATCGGCGATATCTCGACACTGAGAGCAGATAGAATCAAACGGTTTTTTGATTTGGAAATCCCGCTGAAAATTAGCCGTGGAGGTGTTGACAGATTCTTTCAGGATGTCTTCGTTGGCGAGTTATTTTTTGTGTGGTGTTAGTTAGTGCAGATCCGTACTGTAGTTCAAAACGAAAACAGTAAGCCGATTGGAGGAAGAAATTACTTCTCTCTCACCGCTAATTATTTTTAGTGAGCATTCACGTCAATGGCAAAAGAAGTTTTTGCGCAAAACAAAACGGAAACAAATACCATAAAGATCAGGTTAGAGTAACCTTGGAATAAATTCGGTACGCACTCGAAAAATCTGCATCATTGCGTATTTTTTCTTGCACCATCTTGTTGAACATTTGCTGAAAACAATGAAGAAATTACTGTTCCAAGCCGAGACTTCCTTTCTGATTTTTGTGGTTCTGCTGCTCACTTTTGATCTGACAAAAGCGGATGACGTCCTCAAGAAGAGAAAAGTTATCTTCAAATCCGCCAAAAAAGGCCAATCGTTGCAGAAATCTTGGCAGGTCTTCCTAGCTCCTAGCGGTTGTTATGTGGAACTTGACGACAACAACAATGCCAACTCTATTTGTACCCAATCATTCGCTTTCGCTCCAAAGTTTGACTTTCATGATCCCAAGAAGATGGAGTACTTGTAAGCCAATAATTACATTACATACTGTAGCCTTTATTTTAAAATGGCAAAAATAAGTATTTAGCTAGGCTAAATGAATAAAAATAAATAAAAATGAATAAATAAACTAACCGTTTTTCTATTTTTTAGTTTGACCTTCGTCCCAAATGCAAGGAGCGCTATTCATCGTACTGTTAGCGGAAATTTCACTGAATTGTCTGTATGCCCCGGGTCCTTTCCACACAAGGAGATGGGCTATTTGTGCTTCAACGGACTCTTCAACATACACAGCGATAAGCCACTGGATCAAGCAAATCAATACACAGTTTATGTAAGAAACCTAAATATATTTGCATGGCAGTTGCTACCTGATATTGCCTAATTTTGTGATTTATAATTACAAAAAATTTGTGATCTTTGCAGTGAAAGGTGTGCGTCATTTATATTTTATATTTTACTGTCACTGAGTAGGTTGTTTTGTTTTTTAGGTTCACGTCAGACCTTTACCCAGGGGCCTATGGTCAAGAGACCGACTACTTGCAAGATTGAAATTTTCGAAGACTGAACATAATGCGTATTGGGTATTGCAGGATTAGTGAAGAATTTGGCTCGATAATACAGAGTGTCTCAAAATAAACCGTCCACCTTTCCATGCATGTAACTCTGGAACAACATCTTAGATTTTCATGCGGTTTCTTGTATTTTGTAGCCAAGGCTTCAACAAGTAAGTGTACAAAATTTCAACAATGTGGTCCTCATGCTTCGAAAATTACGACGGTTTGTATCTTGAGGCCCAAACAACCTACTAGGACAGAAAATAAAATATAAACCACACCTCACGCAAAGATCACAAAAATATAAATCACAAAATACAATATCAGTAGCAACGCCATGCAAATATATTAGTTCTACATAAACTTTATGATTGCTGATCCATGCTATCGCTTTAGTAAGAGCCCGTAAGCACAAATAGCCCATCTCCTTGAAAGACCCGGCAACAACAACAGGAAATCCGCAACAACGATAATAGCGCCCCAGACAAGTCAAACAAAAAAAAAAAACATATTACATATTATTTTATCATAGCCTAGCTAAATAGCCAAAAATAAACTACATATAATAATATCACAAACTCCATCTCTGGATCAGAAACAAACTAGCGAAAGCAAGATACAAATAGATCATTCTCAATCCAGCGACCGCTAAGCTAGAAGACCTCCAAGATTCGCAACGACCTCATTAAGATAACTTCTCTCTGAGACAACAACAACCAACTCTATACCCAATCAAACTCGCTCCAAATACTTCAATCCCAAGAGAAAACTAAGCCAAAACTACAACTTAGCCTTATTAAAATCAAAAAAATTAGCTAGCTAAAAAAAAAAATAAATAAAAAGAATAAATAAACAACCTTATACCTCACCAAAGCAATCATCGTCTGCGAAATTCACTAATTCTTATGCCCCTCCTTCCACACAAGAGATGCTATTTTCGACCCACTCTCACGTGCGCGAGCGATAGCCACTATAGCAAATAAAATCACTATTAAGAGAAACCTAAATATATTCATGCATTCTATAGCCTAATTATTATAATACGAAAAAAATTATCTTTCAGAAAGTTCTCATTATATTATATACTTCACGATCGTTCATAGAATCAAACCTCAATTAACGAGACCACATAAATTACACACTAAGCCCTACAAAATACAAAAACCGCAAAAATCTAAATTCCAGAGTACATCATAAAAATAAACGATTATTTAACACTCTTAATAAGCCAAACCACTAACCTCAATACCCAAACCAATTCTATCAAAATCAACCAATACTCTCACCATACCCCAAATAAAACAGCTACATAACAGTAAATATAAAATATAAAATGACGCACACCTTTCACTGCAAAAAATCACAAATTTTTGTAATTTAGAATCACAAAATTAGGTATAGGTAGCGCCCCATCAAATATATTTAGGTTTTGTTTGATATGCACTTATCAGTTCGTTGAAGCACAATAGCCCATTCTCCTTGTATAGCCCCAGGGGCCTACAGACAATTTCGTGAAATTTTCTAACAATGAATGGCTTACATTTGGGACAAAGGTGGATTTAAAAAATGCAAAACAGTTTATTTATTTATTCATTTTTTTATTTATTTTTATTCATTTAGCCTAGCTAAATACTTATTTCGTTTTAAAATAAAGGCTACAGTATGTAATGCATTGTCACTACAGTACTACCCATCTTCTTGGGATCACTGAAACCCAAACTCAAAAGCGAATGATTGGGGTACAAGAATAGAGTTCACATTGTTGTTGTCGTCAAGTTCCACATAACAACCGCTAGGAGCTAGGAAGACCTGCCCAAGATTTCTGCAACGATTGGCCTTTTCACCAAATTAAAGGGCTTAACTTTTCTTCTGAGGACGTCATCCACTTTGTCAGATCAAAAGTGAGCAGCAGAACCACAAAAGAGCTGCGCTGGACCTCTTTTTAGCAAATGTTCAACAAGATGGTGCAAGAAATACGCAATAATGCAGATTTTTCGAGTGCGTACCGAACGTTGCCAAGAGTTATCTTAACCTGATCTTTATGCTGTTTCCGTTTTGTTTTGCGCAAAAACTTCTTTGCCATTAGTAAATGCTCGCTAAAAATAATTAGCGGTGAGAGAACGTCTCCCTACAATCGGCTTTATTGTTTTCATTTTAAA